>BSBM01000792.1:12612500-12865000 GCA_027924585.1 Larix kaempferi
CAGTTTATTCCCAAAATAAAGTAAAGTAAAACTTGAAAGAAAAATCTAGATCTAGTTGCAATAAATTGAAAGAACTAATCAAGCAAAAACTAATCTAAAGCGGAAAGTAAAGGGGACATGTACAAGCTTCCCCAAATGGGGGAAGGGGGTGTGGGAGCTGTAATCCCACCTACTCTTTATTAAATTGTTACAAGTTTAACTCTCCGGTAGAGAGCGCTCTTGATCCGTAAAAACGAGATTCAAGAGACTTTAAAAGCTTGAAAAAAAAGTTGAGAAAATGCAAGGAATCAAAATAGGATCTTCTTTAATGGTTCAAAATTCCAAATTCGCCTGAACACCTTCGCTTTCCTATGACAAAAGACAAAAAATCAGCAAACAGAAAATTTGATTAAATGTTAGTATTTGACAGATAAATCACATAAAAAATACAACCTTGCTACTAGTAAATGCTTGGAAAAATTATACTTAAAATAACAAAGAAACCAACCCTTAGATCTAACTTTAAATATGAATTTGAAGCACTTTTAGATCTAACTTTAAGCAAGTAAATGACTTAATGATAAAAAAAAATTATCTCTAATTTACTTGCAAGATAATAGTAACCAAGAACATGATCAAAAAAGTGACACATAGTTCCCGTTCTTCATATATTTATGTTTTTCCTTTAGCATTTTTCAAAGCATAAACCGGAATAAATATTTGGTCTACAAGTCACAGTATGCTCTTTCCCCTTACGGGCAAATTGCCTGGTCTTGTGGGAAATCATAGCCACTCTTTAATTTTTCACTTTTAATTAACAAATCATCTTAATAAAAGTAACAACCCCTCACATAGTGAAAATCCTACACTTCGATAATTGAGTTTTGCATGGGAAAATTTCTCAGAAGAAGTGGAAACAATTAGGAGGTGACCTCAGGGCACAGTCAAGCTACACCCTTGTTGGTGTAGTGTTGAAAACCTCCCTAGAGACTCCATTCTAGCCCACACATCTGTTAGGAACCCATGTCAACCCTTCTATTTACTTTGTTAGCACATTTTTGTTGGATGCATATGCTTTGTAAGTCATCCCGTACTATTATATGTTCTATGGTATTGATCCATAGTTTGTATTATCCCATAGTATTATGTGTTCCATGGTATTGATCCATGGTATTAGACGCATATTCTTTGTAATTCATCTCATAGTATTATATGTTCCATGTTATTGATCCATAGTATTGGCGCATAGACTTAGTATATAAGTACATGTTGAGGCCAATGAAGGCATCCATAAGTTATTTTGTATTAAGCTTTCTCAAAGGAGGTTTCCCTCTCGAAGTGGACCATGATCAATAAATCTCTTTTTTGTTCTGTTATTTTTGACATATCGTGCATTTCCATTAATTAATTGTTGGAGTTTCCTCACATATGGTATCAGAGCACTTTCTTGGGCTCGTTGGGTGGAATTTATGCCAATTTTTTTTTTTCGCATCTATATTGTTCCTTTCAATTGCAAGTTCGGATCTAGGAATAATCCCTATCTGCTTAACTATGGGAAGTACTTGGGTGTAGCCCTAAAACTCATTTTGAGGAGTACCAAAGGAACACTGAAGTAGCTGGCCCATTTAGAGGACCTGGCAGCAAAAATGGAAACGACCCCTGTCTAATTGACTAGTTCCCACCCGTGAGGTAAACCAAGAGTTGTCATTTGTGGCAAAGCGGTTATCAGCTTTACCTGAGCCGTGGAGTAGGGTATTTCCCCAATACGCAAGTCGTTAGACATGATTGGTGGCTGAGTGAATCACATGAACCTTTAGGAAGCTGTGCATACCTGGGGTCCATATCTATTGCCAGCTGATAAATCGCAGATTACATCTATCCACAACTGTTGTAGATAATTTTCGAGCCGTTGAATATTCCATTCTATTTTTTCCCCATATCTTCTTTGTTTTAACTTAGTTTTCCTTTCAAATTCACTGACACCCCTGCAATCCCATTCTGCATATTTCATTCCTGATGACCCTATCCCAAATTCCACTTCCCCAAGCTAGAAATCTCACATCTGTCTATTTTTAGGATTTTCCATTACTTCTTCAATTTTCACCCAATTGCCTTCACATTCTGCCACAGTGTTCATTTCCTATTTCTTCTTCTTTTTCCCTCTTTGAAAAAATTTCCATTCTTTCACCCTGCTTCTGAAATCCCCATTTTCCGCTTCCTTGTCCATCAGAAAGTGTCCAAAACCTAGTCAAACCCCAATTACGCATATGAGTTTTTCCCAAATCCAAATTTTCCTTTACTAAAGAAGTTTTTGTTTTTGTTTTTCTACCCATTCACAAAACAAAACTCCTGGTTATTTTTGTCACCCGTGCAGGAGAAAAAATCATGGAGGAAGAACTTGCAGCCCTCAAAACCAAAATCCAAGATCTGGATGAAAAATTTCTCAACCTCCATCTTCAGCATTCAACCATGAAAAATAAATGACAACCAGAATCTTCTGCAAACACTGGGTTCTCTTCTTCCATCAATTTTCGTGGGCTGAAGCTTGAGTTTCCTCGCTTTAATGGTAATGATCCAACTGGATGGATATACCAGGAAGAACAATATTTCAGTTTGCATAATACTTTTGATGTCAACAAAGTTCCACTTGCATCCTTTCATTTGGAACATGAATCCATCCACTGGTACCATTGGTACATTAAGGCTCATGAAGAGCCAAAATGGACAGATATTTTCCAACTCCTTTTGCAACGATTTGGTCCTAGTGCTTTTGATGACTTCACATGAGCACTCACTAAACTTCGTCAAATTGGCACTATGAGAGAGCATCAGATAGAATTTGAGAAACTAGCCAATCACATAGAAGGATTGTCTGATAAATTCTATAGGATTTGTTTTATCAGTGATCTCAAGGATGCAATCCGATCAGAGGTTAAAATGTTCTATCCCAACACAATGATGGAAGTCCTAGGGTTATCTAATTTGGCAGAGGACACGATCACAACCCAACAATTCTCCAAATCCACTTTTGTTCCATTCATAAATATGGTTTCCCAATGACCTCCCATCACGCCAACTCCTCGACCAGCTCCTATAAAGCATTTTTCTGAAGCAGAGATGCAGTCACGTAGAGAAAAAGGGATTTGTTATCATTGTGATGAGAAATTCAGTCAGGGACATAGATGTGTTGAGCAAAATCTCTATCTCTTGGATGTGGATTCTCCGCCTACCTCTGAACTTGGTGAAGAAGCTCCATATACAATAGATGATCAGGTCGACATTCAACAGCCGCTTGTTGACCCTCCATCTCAAAATGACCACCCAGATATATCTATCCATGCTTTAGCTAGAGTCACCACCCCACAAACAATGCGGGTCAGGGGTTACTTCAAGAAGCTCCCTCTTACAATACTCATTGATTCTGGTAGCATTCATAACTTCATTGACAATCGGATCGCCAAAGAGGTTGATTGTTTTGTCCATCCTTGCTCCAAATTTGAAGTCATGATTGTCAATGGGGGAACCTTACCTTGCAAAGGGAAGTGTTGCAATGTGCGTATATCTATGGAATATTATAACTTGCACTCTGACATGTTTCCTTTGCCTTAGGCAGTTGTTATGTGGTTTTGGGCTCTCAATGGTTACGAACACTTGGCCCCATCTTATGGGATTTTGCTGAAATTTGGATGCAGTTTTCATTCAATGGCCAAAAACACACATTGACGGGATTACAACCAGAGTCTCTCGGCATCATCAATTCACATCGCATGGAAAATATCCTTAAGAAGAATTCACATGGTTTCATCGCTCAGCTCCATTCCATTCAAATGCACCCATCAACGGTCTCCACTACTCCTTTAGATCTACTACAAATTTTGGATAGGTATACATGTGTCTTTGCTAAACCAGTGGGATCACCACCTTCAAGAGCCCTTTACGGTAAGAATTTAGCCGCCTCTACATATGAGAAGGAAATGATGGCTATTTTGCATACAATATAGAAGTGGCGGCCATACCTATTAGGGAATTATTTCTGCATCAAGAATGATCACTAGAGTCTGAAATATTTCCTGGAACAACAGGTCTCCTCCCCAGCACAACAGAAATGGGTTAGCAAACTCATGGGTTATGACTATGAGATCACTTACAAGAAGGGTAAGGACAATCTGGTGGCGGATGCTCTTTCTCACACATTTGATGACCAAGTTTCTCTTTTAGCTATTTCTATGCCTCTTCCAAATTGGTTGCAATCTATTCAATAGGGATATGTCAATGACTTCTCATTATTTCAAATCATCCAATGGTTGGCCAACAACCCTTCTACTGTACCGCATTACTCTTGGGATGGTGCTTCCTTGAGATACACGGGTCATTTGGTGCTTCCCCGGAGCACAGATATTCAACATGTTGTCTTTTGTGAACTCCATGTTTCACCATTGGCAGGGCACTCTGGGTTCCTCAAAACCTATGAGCGGTTACAACGTAACTTATTTTGGCAGGGAATGAAAAGGATAATTCAACAGATGGTGGTTGAATGTGATACTTTCCATCTCAACAAGGGTGAAACGACACTCCTTTTGGGATTGCTTGAACCCTTTCCCATCCCTACACGGATAAATGGATAGATATTTCTATGGATTTCATTGAAGTGCTCCCTAAATCTATAGGGAAGACAGTGATTTTGGTTGTGGTTGATCGCCTCACCAAATCTAGTCATTTTTGTGCCCTCAGCCATACCCATATATCCTCCTCAGTCGCACAAATTTTCCTGGACCAAAGCTTCTGTCTTCATGGAATCCCTTCTTCCATTGTCTTGGATCGCGATACAACTTTCACTAGTCATTTTTGGAGAAAACTATTTCGCCACACTGGTACCAAACTGAAGATGAGTCCAGGGTATCACCCACAAACAGATGGTTAACCTGAAATTATCAATAAATGTTTGGAAACTTATCTTCGTTGCTTCACCTCTGAACACAAACATCAGTGGGAAAAGTAGCTCCCTCTCAATGAATGGTGGTACAATACCTCTTACCACACTGCATCTAAAATGACTTCATATGACACAGTCTATGGCCATGCACCCCTAGTTCTTCTTCCATACACCCCCGACAGTTCACCAGTTCAGGCAGTTGACACGGTTATTCAAAACTGTGATCATATTCTTCGCATTTTGTAGGACAATATTCACATGGAAAGAAATCGAATGAAAAAACAATCTGATCAACACCGTTCTAAGTATACTTTTCACGCAGGTGATATGGTTTTTCTTCGTCTACATCCTTACAAGCAATCCTCCTTGAAACTTAAAGGGAATCATAAGCTCGCTCCAAAGTTCTATGGGCCCTATAAGGTTCTTCAGAAGATTGGGTCTGTTGCTTATAAATTGGAACTTCCTCCTTCCCACATTCATCCAGTATTTCATGTCTCTTGTCTAAAGAAAGTTATTGGCACCAACATCATAGCACAGAATGTTTTACCAGAACTGGATAATGAAGGATCCATCCTTTTGGAGCTGGAGGCCATCCTCAATAGGCGCACTCGTCATCTTCGCTCTCGATCTATAACATAGGTATTAATTCAGTGGCTGTTAACACCCAAAAAGTGTTCACTACCTCATATACCCCATTACATGGCTCATTTGTCCATTTTCCTACCACATTTCCCTTGAAAACCCTAAAAATCCCACTAAAATGCCTCCAAAAGGCCACAAAACCCTTTAAAAAGCCTAAAAAAGGCTAAAAAACCCATTTTTCCTCCAAAAATATCCAAAATTCCTCTAAAAATAGCAAAAACCCCCTAAAAAGGGAAGAAAAATATAAAATAATGAGGAAAAGGAGGAAAAAACCCTATACAGCTGCCCTAAACCATGTGTTTCCCAAAACCATGGGTCAGCACTCCACCACCAAAAAACTATAAATAGGTGATGGAGATCCCTTATTCCATATCCACAATCAAGTATACCCTTACTCTGCCAAAATCTCTCTCGAAACCCTAGTTCACCATTGAACTACTTTCACCTTGAGAGCCTCTTTTGGCCCATTCCCACCATTGGAGAAAGAGAAGGAGCACATTTGAGCTTGGAGCAACCCTCTTGGACATTGCAAAGAGCTTCATCAACCTTCACATTGAAGGTAATATTAATCCAAAACCATTGTTTACAAATTATTGTTTATGTTTCATGCACATGTTTAGAGTAGTTTCTATTTCTATTTTAGCTTAATTATTTCCATTTACTGAACTGCTACTAAGGAGTCCATTCTCCTTAGTAGGTGCTCATTTGCACAAGCTAGGGGTAAAACCCTAGCTATAGTTTTGGCGACTCCACTAGATTTTGAATTTCTTGTTCCAAGTTTAAAAAATCGTTTAAGTTTTCTGCAATAATTTCCCATTTTTTCCTTTCGGCTGTCCCTTTCGGCCGCCGTACACCGTGTCTTTTCCCTCTGCAGTCGCGTCCTGACCGCGTCTTTCAGGACTTTACCTGTGACCCGACCGCAGCTCTCAGACTGTTTCCGACGCCCTGCCGGCGGATTCAAGTCTGTTACCTGCAATCCGACCGCGGCTAATCAGCCTGTTTGCTGCGATTTGACTGCGCCTGTCGGCCATTTTTTCGCGTCCCGACTGCGACTTACAGCTCCCTAGCTGCGACCCGACTGCGTCTTTTTCCCTTATTCCCACGGTCCGACCGCCGCTGTAGGACAAAAAGCCGCGACCTGTCCGCGCCTGTTTCTCTTAACCCCGCGGTCTGCCTGCTCAGTTTCGCCACTAACCCGTGATCTGATTTCTGCATTTTTTCCCTAATTTGACCACAGCCCCCTTTGCTGCAATATTTTCTGCACAGCCCTCTGTCTTACCTGTAGCCCTACTTCCTTACATCCTTTTCTGCAACATAATTTCTGTTCCCTTTACAAAATCTTTTTAAAATTTCAGTATTTTTCATTCAGAAAATTTTGCAAGTTAAAGTTTCAATTTCAGTCTTATTGATAGTTAGAAGTTGCCCCCCTTGTGGCACTTCTATTTTGGGTTCATTACCTCACGAGCACACACTCTGTCACATAATTCAAGTGAGCCTTAAAAAGTACCTAACTCAACCAATATTCTAACCCCACTTGGGGAACACAAAAGAATCTTTGTAGTTAGGTAGAATTGGGGGGATAGGCTTCCAATAACACCCCTCGGTTACTTACACTTGAGACATAGTTGTTGTCCAATTAGGGAGCCAAAATCCCCTAGTACTTTTTGGCACGGTCACGACCAGTTTATCAGAGGGCCTCTCCCTTAGGAGGGTTGAAGTCGGGAGACTGGTTCCGGAGGCCTGAGTGGAATACCGCACTCCATTCAGTAACCGAAGGGCTACCTTTCGCGGTTCGCGGGATATCCCTGTATAGGGGTATTGCGGTAAACGGACTAAACGACAGATTCACCTTTCTGGATGTGTCATGAACGGGGTATCTGAGTTGCCATTCTTCTAGGATTGACTACCCGGTGTCCCTCCCGGTAGGGGGATATCATAGCCACTTGGCTTTCCTATTCATATTGTCTGACTTGGATTTCATCACCTTGCAGAGGATATGTCTAGTTGAGTCAGAATACTTTTAGTTAGGTGTTTGCATGCTCCTTTACCTCCCTTTGGTCTAGTGAGTCCACCATTTTTTATTTTTAGAAAACCTGCTGCTTGTTGGTATTCTGACCATCTTTGTTGATACTCCGCCTATTGTAGCACAACTGTTACAGTGGGTGTTTTGAGTTGGTTGTTGGCCTGAGTGCCTTGTTTTTGAGCTCTCCTTCTGCACACTCAGTTGCATTAGGGTTTTTGAGCTGTTTTTCTACTCACCTCAACCCACAGAGATTAGACACCATCTGTCACCATTGAGTCCCTGAGACATTCTCGGTGCCTCAGGGGCGAGCCCCCACAGCACGGTTCACTTGACACCACCCGTCACCGTCACAGATCATCATCACTTTATACCACTTATCAGAGATCTCGGGCCTTGTCCCTTGACTCCACTCGTCAGCGATGTAGGTATCCGTCACCAGATATTGACGCACCTTACTTTACCTCCGATTCTGAGACAGAGTCTGAGAACCCCATTTACACTGCCCCTACTAGCCCCATGGCTGGCGTGACTTCCACTCCTTTTTTGGTAGGGACCATTGGTGGCACATCCACCACTACACCAGTTACTACACCTGCTTTGGGTATGCCCTCTATGGGACCCCCATCTATCGCTCCCCTCATGGCACCTATTCCCGCAGCAGGAATACCTATCCCCACTCCGTCAGTGGCTCACACTACCCATGGTGGTGCAGGCCCCTCCTATACTACCTCCGTTCCCCCACTTGGGGGAACCCTCCCAAATCCTGTCCCTCCACTTGGGGGCATTGGCCCCAACTTGGTCCAACCCACTACTGTGTCACATCCTTCTTCCAGTTTGCCATTCATGGCTAGCCTCAACCTACCTGACCTAGCCAGATTGACCAACAACCCTATCCGAAACGACCCTGCATGGCCTCATATGCCTACCAAGCTTCCCTCTGACATCCCTAAGTTCGAGGGCAAGGCCGGTGATGACCCACAAAACCATATCATGTCTTTCCATCTATGGTGTTCCTCCAACTCCATAGTGGACGACTCTGTTCGCCTCCGTCTCTTACAGCGCACCTTCACTGGCTCTGCAGCCAAGTGGTATATCGAGCAACCCCATGGGACCCATGCCACCTTTGCTTCCCTTGCATCAACCTTCCTACGGTTCTTCCAGTTGCCTGTCCACTATGACGCGGGCGTTGAGATCCTTCTATCCTACAGACAAAACACGGCTACCCATATCACTGACCACATTCATGAGTGGCGTCGACACCGTAGCTTATGCAAGATCAAATTAGACGACCATATCTTCCTAGATTGGTTCCTCAAGTCCCTTCTCCCTGTCATTGCTAAGGATGTGGCATCAGAAAGACCCCAGTCTGAAGAAGAGGCCATCCTTAAGGCCCAACAGTTCGACCTCATTTACGCCCAGTCGGGTTACCTCTATACCATTATACCTGACGCCCCTCGCGGAGATTCCTTCCAGCATGATGCGCTAGGGGCATCCCATGCTGCAGACGGCATCATTGGCCGTGTTTCTTCGCAACCCCAACCATTTTCTATAGCACGTCCTACCCCTGGCCCCGACCTTTCGCGGGCTACCTCACAGTCTGGAGCAACCAACTCGTATGCTCCCATGATGCATCACCACCACCATGGATCCTCATGTCCTCCTCAATGCTTCGATCATGCGACTCCCGCTTATGCCCCACCAGTCGCACCTCAGCCCTACTACCACCAGCAGGCTGCACTAGCTCCTGCGCCTTCACAAGCACAACCCGCTTATTACCCGCCACAAGCAGCCCCTGCGGCAAACCCACAACCCGCTCCGCAGCCATATCAGCAACCCCCTCAAGTTGCTGCACCTGTGCAGCCTCCACCTGCATATCATCCACCGCAGCCTGCTCCAGCACCTGCGCAACCTCAGAATCCACCTGCTGCCCAAGGGCAAGTTTACGCCCAACAAAACCCGCAGCAAAGCCAGAACAACCAACGCAGCCAGGGCCAACAAAATCGCGGCAAGGGCCGTAATCGTGGGAACAACCAACCTACAGACCAAGCTAGTCAACCGGCGAATCCCCCCGACAATAATAGTGCGGCCCCTGCCAACCAAAACCCTGATCGCCCACCCAAGCAGGCTATAAACCCCAATTTGCGAACAAACCACCCTTGTTCTATTTACGGGATCTATGGCCACTACACGCATGCTTTCCCACACTTGGAGCGAGCTAGGCAACTCTGGGTTGACGATGCCCACCGCCAAGGGCATGCAGCTCCTCAGGCGCCACCTAACCCCCCTCAACCTCAGCAGCCACCTTTGGTTCTGCAAAACCCCTTACCAAACCAAGGCATAGTGAACACTCATCCATTAGCTCCCCCTCAAGCCAACGCACAACCCCAACAACAAATCACTTACTCTGCTCCTGATCAACCCATGTTTGACTCAGGTACCCACCACTTGTTGATGATGTCATCCGCTGATGTCAACCTTCAGACTCGTCGGAACCAGTATGGCTCCGCCACTGAAGTACCTCCCACTGATAACCCTACTAATGCTCATCCCACCGATCAAGCGTTACGTATACCTCCGCCTCCACTAGACGGCGCTCCTAAAGCACCTCGTTTCCCACTTTGTCGTATCAACAATAACCCTAATGCACGCGCTGCGTCAAACTACAACATTGTAGATGATCTAGCCCAGTCTCCCGCAGCCATGTCTGCGTTAGAAGTCTTGAAGAACTGCCCCTCCCAGTGCAAGACTTTACTCTCAGCCATTGGGGGGATTGACCCAAATGATTCGAAATTGATGGCATTTGATTTGGACCAGTCCGAACCTCACCTGCCTTCCACCCTAGCATTCCAAGTTTCTATTTCCATTTGGAATCTTGTCATCCATCGGTGTATCATCGATGAAGGTGCCTCCACATGCGTTATGTCTACATTCGTGTGGCAGAAGTTGGGATCCCCTACTCTCCAGCAGTCCACCACTGCATTACGCGCCTACGACGGTCGTTCAGCTCAGCCCCAAGGCCTCCTAGCCAATGTCCCCGTCCAGTTAGGTGGCAAAACTGTCCTCATAGACATCGAGGTAATCAATGCCCAATTGGATTATAACCTTTTACTTGGCCGCAGCTACATGTATGCCATGCGGGTTGTTGCCTCTTCCGTCTTTCGCACCATGATGTTCCCCCATGAGGGACGCGTGGTCAAGGTTGACCAACTCACCTACTATGATCCCAGTGCCCCAGCAGCACCTGAAAATGTTCTCCCTATGGTTGAACAACCTGTTTCTCGTGCCACCACCTCGTTTGTTTCCTCTACGGGGCTTGGTGTCTACTCAGACGCACCGATGACCTCCACCTTCCAATCCATTCCTCCCCCGTCATCTACGCCCAAGGTGTCTGACTTATGTACCTTGTCCCACGATAACCAACCTCCTAACAATCAACCACCCTTATTTCCCAAACCACCATTGGTACCTAGCCACATTGGTGTTACACCTATCCATACAATCCCCTTCCTAGTCCCTCCATCGGGAGTAGTAAGCGCCCCGGTCATGGCTACCCTTAGTCTCCCGGGGTTAACCTTAGGATTACCTGTTTGGTATCTTTCGCCTCCCGTTCGACTGCTGACACCTGATGTCGTCCTGCAGCCGGTGCAACCCATGGCTACTACTACTCAGCCACCCCCCGGTGTCTCTACCCCTTCGTCCTCCATGACTCCCCCTCCTACTCCCAAACCCACTGGGGGCAGAGGGCCACAACCTTACACTGCTGTACCACCTCCTAATCCAGTCAAAAACCCTCCAGTGTTTCGTGATCCTCCTAAATGCTCGTTGTGCGATGAGTTGGGCCATGCGACTCACCAATGCCCACAGTTACCAGCATTACAGAAGCACATGTAGATGCTCGACGATGACCCCAACATCCCAACTGTCGAACTAAACCCCACTCCCAAGCCTAAAGACAAATCCCTCCGTACCAACCACCCCTGCGCCATATGCGGTGTTTACGGGCATTACTCACATCATTGTCCCGATCTCCCGGATTACAGAGCGGCTCTCTATGAGATGAACAATCTGGATCTCGAGACAGCACCACCCACCATTGAGGAGATCCACCCTCCGGTCTCCCCCCCTTCAGGAGAGGTCAATACCATTTATATGATCTCTTCAACCACTATCCCCTCGTCAACCGATTTGACGACGCAAACTTTCCGTACTGATGAAGAGATTCTTGAGGCCCTTACTGCCCCGGATTATCCCTGGGATGATATGCACCACCGTTCCTATTTCATCCCGGAAGGATCCTCCTCTAGCACAGCCACCCAATTCACGGTTGAATCCAAAGACTTCCTCCCCACCAAGGTCGACTGGTTCAAGGACCCTATTCCTGCTCCTGACGCCTTCGAGGAGGGTAACATGGCAAACATTTCACCCGTCATCCACATAGATATCTCTGACCCCCCTGGCGTCAATGAATGCATTGCCCTAGGAGCCTCCTACAGTGAACAAGAGATTGAAGAGTACAGAAAACTCTTCCGAGAATTCCGTGATGTCTTTGCCTAGTCCTATACCGAGATGCCCGGTCTTGACCCCGCCATTATAGAGCACCACATCGACACATGGCCTGATGTACCCCCCGTTCGTCAGAAACAACGTCCCATTCATCCCTCAAAGCTCCCAGCCGTCAAAGCCGAGATTGAGAAATTGCGCAAGGCAGGGTTCATTTATCCCATTGCCTATACCACTTGGGTGTCAAACCCCGTTCCCGTTGATAAAAAACAAGGCACCATTCGAGTATGCACTGACTTCCATGATTTAAACTGCGCTTGCCCCAAGGACAATTTCCCCATGCCATTTATTGACCAACTCATCGATGTGTGTGCGGGGCATGAAGTCCTCTCCTTCATGGATGGTTTTTCCGGATACAACCAGATTCAAATCCGTAAGGAAGACCAGTACAAAACTGCCTTTACCACCCCATGGGGCACCTTTTCCTATCGCGTCATGCCTTTTGGCCTTAAAAATGCTGGTGCCACCTTCCAGCGGGCCATGACCTATTGCTTTCACGACTTGGTCCATATCCTGCTAGTCTACCTTGACGATCTTACAACTCGTTCCTGGAAACGATCCAACCACCTTAACGACCTTCGGCAAGTTTTTCTGCGTTGTCGCAAATATCAAATCTGCTTGAACCCCCACAAGTGTGTCTTTTGCGTTTCGGCAGGCCGATTGTTGGGTTTTATTGTTTCCCAAAAAGGAATCATTATTGATCCCCTGAAAGTCCAAGCCATCCTGGACCTCCCCTCTCCTCGCATGCTTCGACAGCTCCAAAGTCTGCAGGGGCGATCCAATTTTCTTCGACGATTTGTTCCCGATTACGCCACTACCATTCATGGTTTCTTGCACCTGCTCCGTACCCATATACCTTTTGTCTGGGATGAGCAAGCAGAAGCTGCATTTGCAGCTCTCAAGAAGGCTCTCACCCAAGCCCCATTGATTTCCCCTCCGAATTTCTCTCAGGACTTCATTCTCTACATTTTGGCGTCTAAGCATGCTGTGTCCGGAGTCTTGGTTCAAGAAGACACTTCTCACCAGGAGTACGTCATTTATTACGTTAGCCAGACCTTGTCTGGACCCCCTCTACGTTACCCATATGAGGAGAGACTCGCTCTCGCTGTGGTCTTTTCCGTCCAAAAATTACGACACTACATCTTAATGAGTCATACCACAGTCATCACCGACTCTAACCCCATGGTCTATCTCCTCAATCGGCGGCTACTGCAAGGTCGTGTGGCTAAATGGGTCATTATCCTCCAGGAATATGACCTTACCTTCAAAACACCTAAGAGCACTAAAGCCCTCGCGCTTGCCCAGCTCATTACTGATCTCCCTTCTCTTCTCCCGGCCAAACCAATCTCCGATGAGTTCCCTGACAATCACCTGTTCACTATCTCGTCTGATGACCCATGGTACGGTGATATTTTGTTATATCTGCACATGCAGAAGTTCATACCCAAAGTCACCTGTAATGGACGCCATCGCATCCGTCACCAGGCCTCTCGATATCTCCTCTTAGGTGATGTCCTTTACCGGCGCGGGGTTGACACAATTCTTCGTCGTTACCTTACACATAAGGAAGCCGAACACGTCCTCAATGATTGTCATAGCGGTGCCTACGGCAGCCATTTCTCAGGGATGGCCACTGCCCAAAAGGTCGTCCGCATTGGATACTTCTGGCCCACACTTTTCACCGACTGCATCACTGTGGTCAAACATTGCCATAACTGCCAACTTTTTTCCCCCAAGTCCTGGACACCTCCTGCTCCGTTACACCTAGTCATCACCGTTGGTCCCTTTTGTAAGTGGGCCATAGACTTCATGGAGTGCAGACCCCCATATGCCAACGGCCATAAGTATATCATTGTCGCCGTTGATTACTTTACCAAATGGGCGGAAGCCATGCCTACCTTCAATTGTACCGCCGACACTGCAGCCCGTTTCTTTTTCAACCATGTCATTGCTCGCTTCGGGGTCCCTAAGCAGTTAGTCTTCGACCATGGCTCCCACTTCGAAGATGACATCTGGCGTGAGTTATCCACCCTCCTCAAATTTGAACACCAATTTTCCTCTGCTTACTATCCCCAAGGGAATGGCCAAGTAGAGGCCATCAACAAAATCCTAAAAACCATCCTCCAATGAACCGTTGACAAGCATAAGTCCAATTGGCACCACATGTTGTTCTCTGCCTTATGGGCTTACCGTACACCCACTAAGACCGCCACTGGTTTTACCCCGTTTCACTTAGTTCATGGCGTTGAGTCTGTCCTTCCCATTGAATGTCAGATTCCTGCCTTACACATCGTCGTTGAGCTTCTACCTGACACCTCCCCACTCGAGCAACGTTTGCTGACACTCGAACAAGCTGATGAAGACTGTCGTGCCACACTCCAGACCATCGAAGCTGCCAAAAACCACTCCAAAGCTGGTTATGATAAACATGTTCACCCTCGAACTTTCCACGAAGGGGACCTCATCCTCGCATATGACCAAGCCCATGACAAAACCGGTAAAGGGAAGTTTGAATCCATGTGGCAAGGCCCTTACATCGTGAAGACTTGTCTCGGCAAGGGGGCATACATCTTAGCTGACTCCGAAGGTCACCCTTTGCGCAACCCCCGTAATGGGTTGTATCTTAAGCATTTTTACCCATAGATGAAACCGCAGCCTCATTGGTCCACATTGTACAGTTTGCTCTCTTTTTGTTTTTCACCTTTTTTACCATCATCTTACATTCATCATTTTTGCATGATCACAGATGGACCACCTTCCACCTTGTTACATTGGCTTTGCTGACGGCGCAAGCCGCTGGTCTCCTAACCTGGCTTCTGCAGCATGGGTCTTGTACTCCCCTTCCAACGAGATGATTCACCTTGACGGAATCTGTATAGGCTCTGCTACCAATAACCAGGCAGAGTATGATGCTGTGACCGGTCTCTTGACTGCTGCTCTCTAGATGGGCATATGTCACCTTCATGTGTTTCTCGACTCCCAGCTACTTGTTTCCCAGCTCAACAATTGCTACCAGGTGCGTGATCCCTGCCTTTTTAGAAAGTTCCTGCGCACAAAACAACTCAGCCGACAGTTTGAATCCATAACATTCACACATGTCCCAAGAGCCCAAAATAGTGTCGCAGATCAAATGGCAAACAACGTCCTAGATTGGCATATCAATCACACCATGTAACATCATGCATCATCATCCCATAACATCTCATAAAAATATGTAAAAACCTAAAAAGATTGCATCGCATCAACATTTGCATCCGTGTACATAAACCATAAAACCACATGCATATCCATAGGAGCATCCACGTGCCTAATCATACATATATCATAAAACTACATAAACTATACAAGGGGCATCCACGTGCCCAACATCCTATGCTACTTGCATCCACGTGCAATACAAATATCTCACATATAATAATGCGCATCCACGTGCGTACAAAAACAACATCACAAAAAGGTGCATCCATGTGCATATATATATATATATATAACAAAAAATATACATGTTCAGTGCTATACATGTCCTGAGTACCCCTGTACTCAGCTATACAAAAAATGGATATACATGCCTAAAGCCTCATAAAATACATGCCGTAGCTACAAAACTCGGGGGGAGTCCCCTGCACTCCCTAATGAGAGTCATACCCTGCATCGCTGCCTGCATCAGCTGCCTCTGAGTCCTCCCCTTGCTCCTCCTCCGGCAAGTCCTCATCCTCTATGGGCCCCTGTGCCCGTGCCCTGTCCACCAAGATCGCCACCTGGATGGCAATGGATCTAAACTCTCGGGGTGCCCTCATGTAATCTTGAACCACGTCCGGATCGACGTCCCTCCGCCCCTCGTCGGTCACCCCCCACCAGCAAACGGTCTAGCAGTGCCCGTACAGACTCGAGTGTCCCCTCTGCATCGTGGCAATGGACCTCCCCTCGCCCAGGCAGAGCTAAAACGGCCACAATCCCCCTCCGTGCCACATGTCCTGGCGGCGGCCTCGGGCCCACATCTGCAGATCACCCATATGTCAGTCACAGTATATCAATCTACTATCATAAATATAAAACTTGACATTCATATGCAAGAAAAAACATACGTACCGTCGGGACCCCATGCCTGTCCCGGTGCTCGTGGCGCCTCTGGATCTCCCGTGTAGTCCATGTCCCTATATGGGAAGTCATCCAGTGTCAATGGTATCTGGAGCCACTGCATGTACAACTCCTGCGTGAAATACCTGCCTACATCACCGCCACCACAGCGGTGCATCATCTCACCCCACCGCACCATCTGCGGCTCCCTCAAACCTCCTGCTCTGATCGGCACTCGCGGCCGCAGTGTGGGTACCCTCTCCATAAAGAAGGCACACAAGAAAGAACCATAGCAAAAACCCTTGCCAGATTCCTTCGCTGCTGTCAGCTGTCGCTGAACACAGGTCAGGTACATCTGGCCCCACGCGAAGTACACCCCATCCAGCACACGCTCGATCAACTGCATCTAGCCCCCTGACACCTTCTCAGGTGACTGGGACCCCAATACCCGAACCACGCACGCCGCCATGGCCTGCACTGATGGCTCCTCTAGGTCCCTCACCAAGAGTGCATTCCTGTGCACCCTCGCCTCGGGACCACAGTATCTCTCCAACATGTCCTCCATGTCTACGTCCACGGCAACCTGCAGCTGTGTGTCTGCCACCCTGCCCAGACAGGGCAACCCCGTCAGAAAATATACATTAGTCAGGATGAGGTCCACCCTCTCACCCTGTACCCGGAAAGCCTGTATGTCTGGCTCCCAGAAACTAATCAGTCGGTTCAGCAGCAACGCTGCTGACTGTATCATGGGTATCTGGGAGAACTTTAGAAGTCTGAATAGTCCCAGCACCGATCCTACATTGTCATCCCCCTGGATGACGGCCATGATCTCGTCTGGAATCTCCCGCTCTCTCCATAGAACCTGCGGCATCCTGTCAATCACACAAAGCAGTCTCATCAGACTCCTGACAAATAAATAAGTCCTTCACCCTCCCCCTGGAAGACCCTCATAGCTCGGACCAAAACCGCGGCTTTCGGGCTTCCTGTCGAGGTTTCTGACCGCGGCTGTTAGGCCTATAGTCGCGGTCTTTAACCGCGCCTGTCAGCCCTAACCTCGCGGTTTGGCACCGCGTGTCCCTCCTTGGAACGCGCGGTACCAGACCACGTGTCCAGTCGAGAAACACGCGGTACCCGAACCGCATGGTTCAGCCAGGAACCCGCGGTCCTCAACCGCGTGGTTCACCCCGAAACTCGCGGTCACCAACCATGGTTTCGTCCCCCTAACCCGCGGTCCACCCCACATGGACCGTACAAATAACCCTGGGACCCACTACCCAACCCCCGACCCTAAAAAACATGCAAGTATGAGTTTGACGAAATACCTGTATCTCCCGGATCTGAAGTCGGCCAGTCGGATCGTCTAGAAATTCCACCTCAGCTCTGGTCCACTATGATCACAAGTCAAAGTCAAATAGTACAAATGACACATGTCATGTTGGACCCACTCACTATTTATAGTCAGTTGACTTTTTCTTGTTTTGGCCATTCTGACCCCATACGGAGTCCGTTTCACGAATCGTTTCCACCATTGGAACTAGCACGACGAGACCGTCATGATGGTCACCTCGTTGCGTTATTTTTTCCCCATCATTTTTTGCCCAATTTTTAGACACCACTAGTCGCCTCGGTTTACGTGCTACATCGACTGTTCTCCGTTTTTCACATATTTTATATCATCGGATTCATTTTTTCCGAGCCGGTGATGATGCTTGAGATCATTTCTCGCTCTCACCCCCAGATTTTTTGGGCAGTTTTCTAAAACGCCCCCGTCACCTCGGTTTGCGTGCCACATCAGTCGTTATCCATTTTTGACACCTTTTATATCGCCGGATTCAGTTTTTCGAGCTCGTGATGATGCTTGAGATCATTTCTCGCTCTCACTTGGTACAATTTCAACATTGTGTCCTAACACCCTGCTGCCTCAGTTTACGTGCCACATCGACCGCCATCGGATTGTTCCACTTCTTTACATGAGCCATTCACTCCTGTCATACTGCAAATGTTTCGTTATTTTGCCACCATTCATCCACCCCGCAAGGAGGCCCACCAGTGTTCCCCCCTACCCTCGTTCTTGGTCCTCTTCCATGTTCCTTGATTGAACACTTCCTCCTTGCTTGGCCATTCCTTTTGTCCAGTATAATTTTATCCCTTTTTCGGGCCGGACAAGTCCTTTACGAAAAAGGCACTCAGGGAGTTTCTGTTAAGCTCTTTTCTGACTCCTAAAAGAATGAAAAGATCGTCGAGCAATCTTGCTTCCTTTCATGCTCGTTAAAGTACCTGAAAGGGCGTCTATCTGGTATAAGTTTAACCCTTTTCCGGACCTGGTAGACTAATTACGAAAAAGGAATACTATAGTCACACCGGCTAGAAGAGTTCTTCATTGCATCCTTTTATGCTTCTTTGGGCCTTGGAGACTAAACATACGAAAAAGCAACCCCCTGGAGTCTTCTTATTCGCTTTCAGACTCTCTAAAATTGAAAGCAGCCACGAGCATGAACTGTCCTGGGCTCGTAAAATCCACACGACAGTACCATTCCATTACTTCAGAGTCTTCTTATTTGCTTTCAGACTCCTTAAAATTGAAAGCAACCACGAGCATGAACTGTCCTGGGCTCGTATAAATCCACACGACAGTATCATTTTACACACACTTCTTCTAGTTCCTTAACCCATGAAGAAGTCTCTTCCCGTGCCTCTTGGCACTATGATCGATCATCTCGGCAGCACCCCCAATCAGGTCGCCTTTGTTCAGAGTATTCTGCAGTCTCCTGCCATATGATACCAGCTTGAGTCTCCCTTAGCCCAATCACCTTCCTAGATCCAATACAGCTATGATCCCTTTCCCCTCAATTAATTTCATATGCTGCCCGATCATCCCTATTATCATACTCTGAACAAAGGAAGTTTGAGTCCACCCACTCTGCTTGCCCAGTTGTCCCCCCCACAGTTTGTCGGTCCTTCCATTAGTACTCTCCTATTTCGGTTCTCTACCTCGCGCTTCTGTCAAGGAAACATCATTGCCTTGATAGTTGTAGGTCTCCCTCTGTCGACGACAACCCCTCTATTCCAGAGGATAGGCCCAGAGGTCCCTACGCCTTGGACTTATCACCATCTGTGGTAAGTGCCTACGGACCATTCTGAGAGGAGTCATCATTGCCTCTCCGCGTGGTTGTTTCTCAAATGCTCGACTTCAGCACCTTGATCGCATCGTCGAGAATCGCGTAGGGTTATATCACTTCAGTTTTTAGTCGAAGACCCTGGATTTCCCCCGACTCTAGCACATTGGTGAGTCACTTCGGAACACCCATTTCTATGTTCCCGTGGATGTCCGGGCTGCGTTGGCGATTGTATTCGGAAGCCATCCAGTTCTATGCTTCCTTGAGTACCCAGTTCCGTCCCAGATCAGTTCCATTTCAGTGTACCATTGAGAGTGTGACCCCTGTCACTCTGATCCAGCAGCTCATCAGTTCCTTTGGTACCACATTCAGCAGCACTGTTGATATTCCAGTGCACCAGTTCTTCATATTACACATGGTCAGCCCAGCAGTATGTCCCAGATTTGTGTCTCCTCTGGACACTTATGATGTATATAGTGGTTCTCTATGTATCTTATGGGTCCCCCTTTTCTGGGCCTCACAGTTCTTTTTATGTATCTTGATACGAGCATGGGTATTCCCGCCTCATCCATATATTGAGATTATTCCTCAGTCAGTATTTGAGGTCATGTATATGTCAGGTCCCCAGTTTTGGACCCCATTGTTGTTATTATGTTATATCCTGATACGAGCATGGAAATGCCCGCCTCGTCCATATGATCAGATGATTCCTCATCCATTTTTGAGGTTATGTACTTTTAGTTCTTGCAGTTGGTTCGGGATCATTGTTCCGGGCTTCAGTTTGTTTCTTCTCTTCTCCACTCCCCAGGAAAACCATACATGACTTATGATGTCCATCGGCCATACGATGAGCTCCTGCCCTTGCACATCAGGGGGCAATCTGTTAACACCCAAAAAGTGTTCACTACCTCATCTACCCCATTACATGGCTCATTTGTCCATTTTCCTATCATATTTCCCTTGAAAACCCTAAAAATCCCACTAAAATGCCTCCAAAAGGCCACAAAACCCTTAAAAAAGCCTAAAAAAGGCTAAAAAATCCATTTTTCCTCCAAAAATATCCAAAATTCCTCTAAAAATAGCAAAAACCCCCTAAAAAGGGAAGAAAAATATAAAATAATGAGGAAAAGGAGGAAAAAACCCTATACAGCTGCCCTAAACCATGTGTTTCCCAAAACCATGGGTCAGCACTCCACCACCAAAAAACTATAAATAGGTGATGGAGATCCCTTATTCCATATCCACAATCAAGTATACCCTTACTCTGCCAAAATCTCTCTCGAAACCCTAGTTCACCATTGAACTAATTTCACCTTGAGAGCCTCTTTTGGCCCATTCCCACCATTGGAGAAAGAGAAGGAGCACATTGGAGCTTGGAGCAACCCTCTTGGACATTGCAAAGAGCTTCATCAACCTTCACATTGAAGGTAATATTAATCCAAAACCATTGTTTACAAATTGTTGTTTATGTTTCATGCACATGTTTAGAGTAGTTTCTATTTCTATTTTAGCTTAATTATTTCCATTTATTGAACTGCTACTAAGGAGTCCATTCTCCTCAGTAGGTGCTCATTTTCACAAGCTAGGGGTAAAACCCTAGCTACAGTGGCACAGAATGCAACCAGAGGATGCTACATGAGAACCACTCCTTTAGATTCAGCCTCAATTTCCATATCCGTAAAGCTTTGAGGACAAAGATTTTTCTAAGGGGGATGGGATGTTAGGAACCCGTGACAACCCTTCTCTTTACTTTGTTAGTATATTGTTGTTGGACGCATATGATTTGTAAGTCATCTCGTAGTATTATATGTTCCATGGTATTGATCCATAGTTTGCATTAGCCCATAGTATTATATGTTCTATAGTATTGGACGCATATGCTTTGTAAGTCATCCCGTAGTATTATAGGTTCCATGGTATTGATCCATAGTATTGGTGTATAGACTTAGTATATAAGTACGTGTTGAGGCCAATGAAGAAATCCACGAGTTATTTTATATTGAGCTTGCTCAAAGGAGGTTTCCCCCTCGAAGTGGCCCACAATCAATAAATCTCTTATGTGTTTTGTTATTTCTGATATATTGTACATTTTCATTAATTAATTGTTGGAGGTTCCTCACAACGTCTTCATGAGGGGCCACCTTCCCTCAATTTCTGGACCTTGCTCCCTGTATCTCATGGTATCTCGAGAATCTCCCCTTTTTCCCTTAACAAATTTTAAACCATTAATAATTTAAAAACAACCAAGAGACACTTGCAAAACTTTTACTTTCAGCAACATTTTCTATCTTATGTATGGACTCCATTTGGCACTGGTTCACAACAATACTATTTCATTTTACATTTGTTTAATATCAGTAAATTGTTGTGTTTTCTTTATATGTTGGTGGTTGTTTATTTTCTGTTGTTGAAAGCATCTTCTTAAGCCTTTTGCAACAAACTTGGATGATAGTAATCATACCCTTAAAAAACTCCTAAAAACAAATCATTAATTAAAACTTTCTATTAACCTTATAAACATTCCATAGGGACTACCCCCTTGGCTTCGGTTAGGATTTGGCCTAAACGGAGGAGTCAAGATTAGGTGCAGCCTTGAATTGAGACTTTCCCCCAAGGACGCACCAAGTAGTAGCAAAGATTTATGTTGTGTTAACTAGGTTGGCGATCCGGCGGCAACAAGCTCTAGATATCAACACTAATACTATACCTTATAAGACAAGGTTCCGACAAGGAGGAAATACCTATAACCTTAACTTTTAAATGTCAACCTAGAGATCGTACAAACTTATGAAGGTTCAACACAATATATGTATCTACAAAAGAAAAACTGCCTAGTAGTATAACAATTTAACTAACTAATAAAGTAGGAATTATATTCTAAATATAAGCAACTGTAAATGACTTGCTAATCTACAGGTTGCAAGAGTGTAAGATCCAATTGTTCTACTTGGCACTTAGTTCCTCACTGGTCCCTTCAGGGGCAATATTAGGATGAATTGACACTATTAGCTGAAAGAGATTTCAATGGAAGTCTTCCCTACTCTACCGTAAGGATACAAAATGTAGGAAATTGAGAAGCTATGAGTTCCATACAAAAATACGATGATGCAGAGGGCTAACATTTACCAAGTTAATTAGTGGAATCACACATATAAAAGAAATGACATGATCAAATTAAATTACATTCATGACAACAAATCTATAAAGTTCTTAGATACATATTTCAAGGAAATAGTAGGAAAACTACAATATGCAATGCTTTTCTACAAAATGAATGCAATGATATGGAAATCAAATATGTTAAAAAAAAACACAAGTCCCTGCACCTTCCTTGGGTGGGCCCTTACCAAAGGTCATTATAGGAACCAAATATAGCTACTCATATATTGGCTGCAACGAGTACTTTTCTCATTAGATATAGAAACCAAAATTACTTCAAAACTTTTTCTAAACTCCAATAACCAAAACTAAACACAATAGAAAAACTATTATGAAAAACAACATAGCCCTTAGGCACACTTGTTCTAATGCTTAAATACAAAAAATGATTTTGTTGATCATCTCAATCAGTTCCTAATCTAACTAAAGTTTTCAAATGTTTTATAATGTTTATGCCAACATCTAGTAACATTGCACAATCGTCTACGTATTGTCATCGAAACAATATCATGCTGAGAGAAAACATGGATAACATGGGAGATCATAAGCTGCCCACTTGATTTGATATATCTCAAAATATGCCGAGAAGGATATTTTTTGTGCTAATCAAGGATGATTACGCAAAATAACTGCGTGGAATGACTGACTAGAATGACTATGCAAGATGTCTAGAATGACTATGCAAGATCACTGCATGGATTGATTGTTCCAACGAATATGACTACACAGTATTTCCTCTGAACTTATATTTATTTCACTATATATCTTCTACTTTTCTCACTTTGTTTTTTATTCTTGTCAAATCTCCACCTCAAAGGAAACATTCAACTCAAAGTGTAAGGTAGGAGGAGCATCCTTATAGTAAGGGGAAATGCCCACATCTCATTTTTATCGCATTCGATTAGATATATTATTTTGCTGCTTGTTTCATTTTGTATATGTGTTTTTGGAGATTTGTAAACTTGTTGGCATTTTGTAGGATCCCAAGTGATTTTCACGTACACCAATAAGGCCTAATCCTATGCAATTTTGTTGCTTGTTATTTTCCTTTTGAGAGTAAGATTGTTCCTTATCTATATTCATATAACAAAGGGGTTTTACTCGACTAGGGAATCAATTGAATCTTTTTTATCTCGTTTTCTTTGCTTGACCACTAAAGTAAGTTGATAATAAAACCTTAATTCTTGATGTTTTATGTTTGCATTTGCGTTTAGAGAAAAATAGAAATATTACATATTTGCGAGTGTTTACATTTGTTGTAGTTTAGTAAGATAAATCATAATAACATCAAAATTCATCATTAATCCCTATTCTTTTCATTCTTCATTCTTTTCTTTTATTTCCTTATTTTCTCATTTTTTTCCAAAAATATTATGACTTTTGAAACACCTACTTTTATGAAAATTATCTAAACGAGTTTACACCATCAATTTTTTTTCATATGCTTTATAATAATTCCATTTTCTTAAAAATAAATAATGAAATGATATATCGAAATGTTACAAAGTCTATAGCAAACGCTTTGTGTGAAATATGGGGACCATTACAAATAGTATGTACAAATGGCATTAACGTTCAATTACAGCTGCCTACGATTCCAAACATATATTTAGTGATCAAATAAACAAAATATAAAAATAAATTTGAGCCTTTCATTAATACTAAAGGTGTTGAATCGCCTTTATATTCCTTATATTATATGTATATTATACTAGCATTTGCCCCTGGAGGTGCAAAAGTGAATGCTGTTAGGAAAAGAGTGAATTTTGTAACAATGTATACAACGAATCAATAAACACAAAGACATTATATATTTAATGATAAGGAAATTGTAATTTAAGTGGGTGTAACTATTAAAACCATACGTTTTTTCCTTTAGAAATTATATATATTCAATTAAAAAAAGAATTGTATAAATATAAAATTGACTCTAGACTTCATTAAAAGAGTCGACCATATTGAAGTTTTAACCACTCTTTAGAATTCCGACCTCCTGGACCTTCTCCGACCTGTTCCGACCTCTCGGGCCTCCTCCGACCTCCTCGACCTTGTCAGATCTCTCCGGCGTTGTCTGACCTAATTTTCATT
This sequence comes from Larix kaempferi, assembly GCA_027924585.1. NCBI lineage: Eukaryota > Viridiplantae > Streptophyta > Pinopsida > Pinales > Pinaceae > Larix > Larix kaempferi. The sequence goes on from BSBM01000792.1 coordinate 12,637,078, forward strand.
AAACAGAAATTTATTTTGACCTGTTCGGAAACATTATAAAGTTGATGAACTTTTGCAATTGTGTCAGTGTTTAATATTTCCGACGTGGTGAATTTGACAATGAATAAGGATGAATGAACCCTTAATGCTTATAAAATTTCATCACTCGATATTTAACACCTACCATAAAATTTGTAATTTAAGTGGGTGTAACTATTAGAACCATATGTTTTTTCCTTTATAAATTATATATTCAATTAAAAAAAGAATTTTATAAATATAAAATTGACTCTAGACTTCATTAAAAGAGTTGACCAATTACTACCCACCAAAGAGACCAACCATATTGAAGTTTTAACCACTCTTTAGAAAACAAATACCTCCTCTGACCTCCTGCGACCTCTTTCGACCTCCTGGACCTCCTCCGACTTGTTCCAACCTCTCAGGCCTCCTCCGACCTCGTCAGACCTCTCCAGCGTCGGTTGACCTAATTTTCATTAAACAGAAATTTCTTTTGACCTGTCCGGAAACCTTATAAAGTTGATGAACTTTTGCAGTTGTGTCAGTGTTTAGTATTTCTGACGTGTTGAGTTTGAAAACGAATAAGGATGAATGAACCCTTAATGTTTATAAAATGTCATCACTCAATATTTAACACCTACCATAAAATAAAAATATAGCCAAACATGTTCCAGGCATCGAATAAGCAAACCTGTTTTTGCACATTGCAGAATACTCCTATAATCAAAGGCATTGAATAACTCGAAAATTTTTCTTCAATACATTATAATTGTAATGAGACAAAAAATTCTAGATAAAAAATATTTTAACTAATAAAAACAATAAATTTATATTGGGAAATGTGCAGGATAAGAGAATCTAAACCCAACAATGCTATGAAAATTCGACAATATAAGATGTTGAGCTGAACATCAAGGGTAAAAGTATGCATGAACAAATCTTAGTTAATCATTATATTGGCTCAACAACGTATATATATATATATATATATGTTTACATTCAATTATACAACTGTATTGTTGGCACAACTAACTGACATATCTGGACTGGTAGTCAAAATTACTAAACAAAACTTGTGTATAACTGTGCTTTAAGTGATAAATGTAGCTGTTATGACTATTCTGGAGTGGAACTGGGCGTTGTTGGTTGTTGCAGACAGACCTTGACAATTGCTTTAGCTGAAACTGAAATTTGGTGCTGGAAACTCTCCCAATGGTGCAATGTGTTCTGAATGTCGATAGTAAGTGTTGTAAGGGCCGACAAGTGGGCTATCTGTTCTTTAGAAGTTTTTCTCTGTAATTGAATTAGGTCGGAACCGAAGAGCTCTATTTTCTCATTTGCAGCTAAAAGCAGTGTTTGAAGACGTGGTCAGAGTTGCTCTACTTTGTCAACGTTACGACAAGCGTGGCTCAACCACTATGCTTCACTTTTTTCCAATTTCTCCAGTTTCCTATTTTCCATTATCAGTTGTTCCTCAATACTTCTGGCCATGGTTTCATCAGCTACTCAGTGTTCTTTATGAAGATTTTCAATTGTATCACTTGTCTCCCACATTTCTGTAAACATGTTGCCATAATGTTTGTACCAATTGCAGAGAATGTTGTTTGTTGTCTCTGCTTCATCATTATACTGTATGAGCTGACCATGTGCTGTGTTGAATGCTTCAAACTGTTGCGACATCAATGACGTTGTTACTGTGGCTTGTTCTTCTTGGTCCTTGGTGAGCTATTCAGACAATGCCAACACGACAGATTCCAACAACTGAAATGCTTTATCAGGTGTGCTTGTCATGTTGGAGGTGACTAGAATTGGTATGACCTATTGTGCTAAGTCTTGACACTTTGTCAGAAATAGAGTTTGGTCTTGTTCCACCTTGTGAATCCGGTCTTCTGCTTCCAGTCGTATATGTCATTGTTCTCGGTTGATTGCATCAGCCAGTAAGTCGAGCTCTTCTTGTGGTGCTTGTTCTGGATGGTATGTCGATATCGACCCAAATTGGTCGAGATGTACAAATAAGCGACTCAATTGATATATGTGGTGCAGATGCTATTGCTGTTGCTGAATATCTTTCTCTTCGCGTCGTTTTTTGTTTTTTTCCTTTTTCTTGGATTTTCCTTTATATTTTGGCGCCGCTAATTGTTGTTCTGATTCTTTTTTAGTCTCGACTATTGTTGATGTCTGTTTTGTCTATTTTTTTGCTTCTTCAGTAGACTGTTATGCTTGTATTGAGCGGCTTGGTATTTCTACTGTGTTTGTCGGAATTACTTCTTCACTTGTTACTTTTTTTGCTTCCTTTACTGTCTCGACTACTACGTGAGTTGTTTGTTCTGCTGACTCAACTGTTGCTTTCAAGACTTTCGAAACTGTTGTTTCCTATTGTTGAAGTTGGATTGGTTCTGATGTTGTGGTTGTTGCGTTGGCAGGGTTGTGGAATGGTACACTAGTACCGATTTCACCTATCGACGACACACATGTTTGGTCAACTGGAAGAGGAGGGTTAGGATTTGAACTGGAAGACGATTCCCAACTGACTACAGGGGATAAGACTACATCTAAAACTTGAATTTCGGGGAAATTTTGTTGTGAGTTCACAACATGTCGAGGAGGTGAATAAGCTTCCATCGACGGATTGACTGGAAAAGTAATGAATGAAGAAGTTTGTTGAGAAAAAATTAGATTATTTGTGTCAGGGTTGCACTGTAGATGGGTATGGTGCATGCCAATTGGTTGTGGTGCTAAGGTATTTGATGGATTCAAACTTTCGGTTGGGATGACACCGGGAGGGGCAGAATCTGTCGGTGAACCGGTGTCTGTGAATACAGGTTTCTTGGTTATGATTTTTCGCCAATCTGGGAACATGGTCGGGAGTTGAGTCATGAGTTGGGTAATGTCACTATCATTTTGGAATGTTTCTCAAAGGGAAGAAGGAAGAGTTTGTACAATATTCGAAACTTGAGATGGAGCTTGAAGTGCAAGTGGGGTACTTACCATAGGTCTAGAAAAAAAAGTATCCTCTGTGACAATGGTCGGGGATGGTGGAGCTGATTTATCTGACAGGTCGACAGCATCGTGGATGATAAGCTTGACTTTCTTTTTGGGTCGAGGTTCCTCTGCTTCCAAAAATTTCTTTAACTGCTCGTCAACAGGTATTTTTTTCTTAGCTGCATCTTCCAATATTCCCATTGCGCTGTCATATAATTCAGTTTCATCTTCCACTGTCGGCTCGTCAATGGTATTTTTATTTTTCCCTTGCCATGTATTTTACATCTCTTGCTTGTCGAGCTATGGATAATTGGTTGGCCATCTGGTGGATGTTGTCGGTTGTCAAGGCGTACTCAGGATTGTCCAACAGGGTCTCTTCATCTGATTGTTCAGCTCCATCTGGTGAATCTTTGTGTGGAATGAGTGTAAGTGCTAAAGGTTCTGATCCGATCACAGGATGAGGTTGAAAAGTAAAATTGTCCATATATAGGCGGCTTTCATACGCTTCTTCTTTCTCTGGATCCATTAAAGGTTCGACTATGGGAATGCCGACTTGGTGTTCCATAGCAAGAATTATCAATTTTGTGTTGGATTTCCTTTTAAGCTCATTGAAGATTTGCTCGACCGAAGGGTAATAGTCGAGATCTTGTGCGGGTCTGGTTGCTCCTTCCAAGTACCAAACTTATGTATGGTCCATTCCAAGTTCAATGTGAGTGGTCGGAGGTAGAATCCGTCAAACATTCTAAGATACCCTCCACCTGGTCAACCGAACTTTGAAGTCTTCGAACTAGGCTTCTAGCCAAATCTTTACTGTTGACGACCCAAGTTTGTTGCCTCCTTTTGTAAAGCAACAGAAGTTGTTCATTAACAGAGGTCCTTCTTTATTAAAGTCTTTATTTCTTGTTGGTCTTATATGCGTCATTGCTATCCAGATCATTAGAGATGGGTAGTGAATGGCTGCTCCATCCTCTTGGCACTTCATACATATGTTCTTGATAATTTCAGCAAGGTACTTAGCCCAGTTGTATATTTTTCGTCTGTTTCCATGCTCAGGACAACCTCTAGCATTTTAATTTTTAAGTCGTACCCTCAACCGGAGGTTGACAAAGCGGTCGACATGATTCGGGCAACTATTTTATAATTTCATATTTTATCTGGGTCACCAATAACCCCCGAGAATTCTTTCCAGTTGGGTGGTCTATAAGCTGCTTGATCAATTCTGGTTTCTGTCAACTAGGTACATCTGCACCTTTGTTTCATAACTCTGTAATCTTGTATATGACCTCACCATTTATTTCAACTGGAACGTCAAAATAGAATTTTCCATTATGATATCTGCTTACTATGAATCGAGCAATAATGTCTTTGAGTCCACCAAACTGTTCTAGCAGAGGTGAGTTCATGTATTGCAGAATGGTAGAATTCCGCAGTTTTTGGGTTGGCTCCCTCCAATTGCCATTTGATTCCTTTCCCCGGGAAAGAATATCTTTCCAAGTTTTTCACCAGTGTGGCTTGTGTACCTTAGCATTTCGAACCAACTATAAACGGGTTTCCAGCGGTGTTTGGGCCATCTCCAATTGACGGAATTTAGCTGTGGCCTTTCTTGGGCGTCATCGTTTCTGTAGAACTATCAAGTTCGCAAAAGGTTTCTGTTTTCTTTGAAGTCTGGTTCTTCAGTGCTTGGCAAAAGAGAATCCAACAATATTCTAGGTCACCATTTATGGAGGAAGTGTTTGGCGCATGTGAATTAAAAGTAGATGACTGCATTAAATAATGATTGGACAACCTATTTAATTCCGACTGACATCCTATATGTGTGTTGTCACGTGAATGTGCATTTTTCCCATCTATTGGTCAGCGATCTAGACTGCTTGTTCCTTGTAGAAATTGTCTACTGTGGCTAGTCAGGGGTGATTCATGAATTCGACCCACTGTTACTGGCTCTTCTCTTTGCCTATGTATTTCTGGTTGCATTTATTTGGTTGTAGTTTGGGTAGAAGTAGATGCAATTTTCAGATATAGTTTGTTATGTAGGTCTGTCATATTGTGTACCCTTTTATATATTTGTTCTTCTTTCAAAAAGTGATTTGAGTAATCAAAAGTGATTTTATAAGAAGCACAATGTTTAGCCACTTTTCCTTTGTTTTCATTTCTTACAAATAGTTTTGTTCCAAAGTGAAAAGGTTCCAAGTCTGCAATAAAGGCTTCAACTGCCTTAATCTTATGAAATTTGTATCCACCAATGTTTAATGGTACAGGTGGGTAAGAGGCTATTTTGTTGTGATCGAGATAGTTACCAATTCCATTGATGAACACTTGTCTGATCGCTTCTTTATGCACGATTTACTCTGTAGCATATTTGGGCAATAGAGAAGGAGGTTTTGTGCCCCCATACATTCTAATGTATGTGCCTTCTAATGAAAAGTAATAGTCTCCATATTCAGCTATTACATCCAAGGCATTGTCTGACATACAATTTGCTTCTTTATTGAAGACAAGTGAATAAAGGGGCATGATTAGTTCTTCGCATAGTAATTTGTAGTACCCTGCATATCGGTGAGCCCAACTTAGCTAATATGCTACATGAATGGGAGTTTCATTCTTATTCCAAGTACATCCCAAATTAGGGAAAGGGTGGCTGACTAATATGCAATCGATAAGGTAGGTAGAGATAAAGAATTCTTATTTCCCTTATGAAAGGCCCATTTGAGCTATAGAAATGCTTGATGCCATACTTTCTGAAATAATAGTTTCCCAATTGAATATTGTACCATGTGTGGCAACATGGTATATCAATGGAACCCAACTGAGTTTATAGTTGTTGGCGTTTGGTAGACCGAAGAGCCTTCTCAACAATAGGACTATGATTCTATAGGGGGTTCTTAAGTTTTCAGTGGCATATTTCTTGGTATGCTTGGGTCTAAGTTGTTTTTCTGGTAGCAATATTTCCCTTGCACATTCAACATTATCTATATTGGCACCTCTTACCCAATCATCAGTTAAAAATACATTAGAGGTAGGAAACTTGTATGCGGCTGCAAGGTGGGCTGGTTGGAAGGATGCGAGCCATTCCCCATTGGCGTTTGAAATTATCCTTGTTGTAGTATCTACATGGGGCAAGATCCATGCAATAACCTCTGAGCAGTGAAACAGTTCTGGCCGTGTAGTTGCCTTGTGAAGGTTGGACCTCTTGATGTTTTCATAAATTATGGTTTCCTCCAAGGTTGAAGTAGGTATTTTTCCATCTCTGATAGCTATGTACAACTCGCCGCATTTGAACTCAGCGGTGCAACCTATGATGGGTTTAGTGTCTTTAAATATTGTTTCCATTTGTATTTTTTGAGTCGTTTCCTTTTCAAAGTCCATCTGTTCAGCATTTCTTTTGTCAGTTTTTTGCAACATACCTGATTTGAAAACATATAGTGTGAATAATGAGGAATCTTGATTTAAATGTTTACAAGGTACGTAGTATTGAAGATAGAGGAATCAGTGGTATTTCTCTAAATGTGTAAAATTAAACATAGATAAGTTGTAAACTTCTGTTGTTGTTGTAAGCAGAAGATATAGTACATTTTGTGCTTAAACAATAGTAGTGAAATGTTGAATCAATACAAGTTATACAAGTATAAATGGAAAGAATACAACAAAAAGAAATTGCTTCAATGGAGCTCTTCTTTAGTTGAGGTCCAACTAGTTGTCAGAAATCCGACTCTTTTAAAAAAAATGATCACTTTAAAAACTCTACCCAACCAACATAAATGGTAAGCATTTACCGAGGTGGTTGATTCCTTTAAAAATTGGCCGACTCTTAAGTATGTGGTTCAATTGATGGATAGTTTGTTTTGGTCGGCCTGAAGTTGTTACTGTGTAGAAAATAACAACATATTGAATTGTTGATATGAATATTTAATTTGTTTTTCGACATTTTTTCTAAGATATGGTCAGAAGTCAAAATGGTCGGAGTTGGTCGAACCTTTAAATATTGGTCGACTCTTAAGTATGTCACTGTGTAAAGATGATCGACATATTGTTGCTCGAGCGGTGACCAGGATCATTGACCATCAACCAGGATGATATTCTTGCTTATGTTAACTTTGGAATTTGGCCAGTATTAGAATCCACTAAGAGTGGTTCGTTTGAGATAAAAAAGAGTGACCAACAAAAGAAGTCACGATCAAGTCAATAGAATTGTATTGAAACTATCGTTGATCGAAAAGGAAGACAATTAGTCGGCTGTCGACTTGGATACAATAACCATGTGTATTTAATAGTTTTCTGAATTTAGAAAATAATGACCGAGAGTGTTAGTAAAATAGAGAACCGACTATCATTTCGATCACATTACTTCATCATCCCATGCACACATTTTGTGGACAGACCCTCAACAGCATAGTGACATTTTATATTTAGTGGAAAAAAGACTAAGATGGAATGAAATGTGTTGATGTGGTTGCTTTAAAAAAACTAATGACAACACATTGAAGTAAATAAGATAGAGTAGTACAAGAAAAGTGTTGATACGAAGATTAAATTTCTTGTCTTCTTTATAGAGTAGTATTTTCTTGTCTTTCATAGGAAAATATTCAATGATGGTAGCAATAGGAATACAAGATGTAAAAAAAATGGAGCTACAAAGGAGCAGGAATATAACTTTATGGAACATGTGGCTGAAAGACTTTGAAGCAAGTAAGTTCTCTTCTTGTATTTTGCATTGCACATAGGGCCTATCTTTCATTCAAGAATACCTACAAAAGGAAAAAGATGGAGATATGCGAAGGCCTGTTAGAGATTTTACTCTTGATATTGCAATGAATGTAAGTCCTTGTTGGTCAGTGTTGCCAATATCTATTGTTGCATTTTGCAAGGTCATCCCTTGTGCTTTATGATTGTTAAACCCCATGCCATGCGAAGTGGTACTTTCCTTCGTGAAACCCTTGTTATAGGAGGAATGGGGACATAATTTGGATTGGAAAAATCCCATGGGGGACCATTGTAGTGGAGAAAATCAATTACAACATAAGATGGCAATGTAGGTGGTTGATCATTGGAATTGTAGACAATTGCAATAACTTTCCCAAGTGAGCCATTCACAAGTCCTGCTGAGACACACAAGTTGGCTGTCAACATGACTTGTTGACCAATTGCTAGTAGAACCTTGAATGGAAGTTGTTCATCATCTATTGAGCTTTGTACATGTTGTTTCTTTTGATCTACAAAGCAATGTGCAATTGGCATGTTGAGGAGTCTTAGCATTTGTTTGTTGTGCAATGCAACAGAGCTATTAGTTGTGTATAAGTGATTTCATTGGTCAAATGTATGATTGTCTTCATGTGAAAGGGATGAGGTTGTTCTTGACATGAGGAGGGTCCAATATTCAAGAGTTGGTATTGCATTTTGAAGATTGAGAAGGAGTTGTCGAAAGGAAACTTGAGAAGGGTTGTTGCCTTATTGTCGAAAGATGGTTGAAAGAGTGACAAAAGTGTCAAAAGTATGCCAAAGAGCATTCTCTCGTGATGCACCAACATACATGGGGATGTCCTTTACAGGTGGTAGTTGTCCAAAATCGCCAAGGAAGATGATGGAGCACCCACCAAATGGATTTGTACATTGGGACGGGAATGCTTGTCGTAAGCAGTCATCCATTCAAGTTAACAATTTGGGCCAACAAAACTCATTTCGTCACTGATATTGTATTGGATATGGCGGAATTGTTGTTGGAATCTTGAAAGGGATTGTCCTTCAAGGGGATGCATCTCTGTAATGGGTATGCCAAGGGAAGAATGTATTGTTAATGTATGTATGTTAAAAGCAGCAACACCGGTGGGAGCAAGGAGGAGCAAGGGTGAAGGGTTGTCACCAGAGGCATGTTGGAGTGTAGATCTAAGGAAAGAAATCAAGAAAGACTTTCTTGTTCCTGCAGTTCCTTGAATGACCATCTTGAGTGGGGGAAGGGTTGTAGAATTTGTGGAGTGTGTGATGATAAGGGCAAAGTCCATGTGTTGTGTGGGAGACAAAGAGGCAAGAGAACATGAAGATGACAAGGTGTTAGGTTCTACATGTGTAGACATTCGAATGATGTCAATGAATGATATAGCTATTGCATGGATGTGTGAAGGAATATGGTTTTCAGTCCAATTGTGGTCTTTGTCAAAGTCATGATGACCAAGCATGTCAAGGTCATCAACATAGAGGTTGTTTTAGGGAGAAGTTGAGAAAGGAGTTCCCAGTCATCCATGGAAGGGGCTAAGGGGAAGTGGTTTGAAGCATAGGTAGAGTCATTAGAGGGAGGGGTACTGGGGGATTTTGGAAAACAATCAACATGCCATGCAGTATATGTGTCTTTAATGCGAACCCAATTAGAATTTATGGCCAATGTTGTGGATCCAATGTCATTGTGGAGGGTTCGAAAATGTTTGTATAGGAGGAGCTCACTCCAGCAAAAGGAAACAAAGGAATCTATAGTAATGGGTGGAATGGTAGTGAAGCAAGGAAAGACACGAACAATTTTTGGAGGGTAGTTTGGTTTCCATTGCGATTGCTTTCTATGAGGTGATTATGACCAAGATGTGCAGCTTCAAGAAGGGTAAGTTGTTTGAGTGTAGGTGGGTGTTGCATGTATGCAGAAATGAAGGTGGGTGTTGTTGGGATGTCAGGAGAGTCATTGGAAATACAGCAGAAAACGCTTTGGCTAAAATTTAAGGACAGATGGAACGATTGCAAAGATAGAGAGGGAGTTTTTGGAGCATGTGGCAAGTCTCTTGTGCACCAATGTCTCTTTCTGCAATAGTTTCTGATAGAAAACGTCTTATTGGTAGAAGGATGGGGACATCATGTGGAGTTGCATGTGCAAACCGAGAAAGAAGTTCATGGTAGCTTTCTGATTTAGGATCTGCCTTTGCTGCATATTTTGAAATATATTTGAGTTCAACATGTCTATAGAGAATAGGTTGGAAATCAACATTAGCTCGCCAAATTGATAGCATCATAGGATTGTCAATATTTAGAAGGGCATCATTCCTTGTAGGGTTGTATGTTTTCTGGCCTTTTGCATCAATGAATAATGAAGATGTAGGCTGTAGATCAAAGGGGAACCCGTAACTACATTGAAGAGATGATCCTTTTGTACGTATGCAAGAAGATTCTGAACATTTTGTGTGCCTTTGGACACAATTAACAAGTTCTTCATAGTCATCCAAGTGATTAGTTGCAAGTATGGAATGTGATCCAATAGTGCATGGATCATTTATAGTAGAGGCTTGGAAGGTTGGAGTTTGAAAATAGTTGACATGAGGATTCCATGCTGTAACAAACTTGTCAAAGTATAATTTGGCATATTCAACCCTTGTAGCATCTGCCCGGTCTAACGTGTCCATATTGGGTGCATTTTCTAGCCATAAGAATCCATGTATATGCACAGATCCCTTGTGTTTCCATTCATAACTACATGTAAAATATAAATATTAGGAACAAATATTTTAGGTTTAAAATACATTGAACTTTCATGGGAATATGAGTTGTTACCAACCTGCACCAGTAGTCTTTTCTGAAAAGGCCTTTTTTAACAACCTCTTCTAGGAATATTTTGAATCTATTGTCCATGTATTGAGATGCAACATGTGGATTCAATATAAGGTTGCGAATTCTCCATTGGTGTTGTTGATTTGAAGTGGATGGAGCTTGTCCAGGCATCAAAGAATGCAAATCTGGCCACTTTGTGTTAGCTGTGTTGAGCATGAAGAAGAATGTAGGTGTCCCTTGTTGAGTGATCATGTCAATTAGCTCACCCCTGCTTTTGTTCCAGTAGGAGCGTGTCCCATGAAGTGTGGATCCGAAGTGCATGACTTGCTCAACAATTTTAGCATCAGGAAAGTCTTGTAATTGATGTACAAGGAAAAAGGTGGAGATATGCGAAGGCCTGATAGAGATTTTACTCTTGATATTGCAGTAAATGTAAGTCCTTGTTGGTCAGTGTTGCCAATATCTATTGTTACATTTTACAAGGTCATCCCTTGTGCTTTATGATTGTTAAACCCCATGCCATGCGAAGTGGTACTTGCCCTCTTGAACCCCTTTTTATAGGAGGAATGGGGACATAATTTGGATTGGAAGAATCCCATGGGGGGCCATTGTAGTGGATAAAATCAATTACAACATAAGATGGCAATGTAGGTGGTTGATCATTGGAATTGTAGACAATTGTAATAACTTTCCCAAGTGAGCCATTCACAAGTCTTGCTGAGACACACAAGTTGGCTGTCAACATGACTTGTTGAACAATTGCTAGTAGAACCTTGAATGGAAGTTGTTCATCATCTATTGAGCTTTGTACATGTTGTTTCTTTTGCTCTACAAAGTAATGTGCAATTGGCATGTTGAGGAGTCTTAGCATTTGTTTGTTGTGCAATGCAACAGAGCTATTAGTTGCGTATAAGTGAGTGCATTGGTCAAATGTATGATTGTCTTCATGTAAAAGGGACGAGGTTGTTCTTGACATGAGGAGGGTCCAATATTCAAGAGTTGGTATTGCATTTTGAAGATTGAGCAGGAGTTGTCAAAAGGAAACTTGAGAAGGGTTGTTGCCTTGTTGTCTAAAGATGGTTGAAAGAGTGACAAAAGTGTCAAAAGTATGTCAGAGAGCATTCCCTCGTGATGCACCAACATACATGGGGATGTCCTTTACAGGTGGTAGTTGTCCAAAATCACCAAGGAAGATGATGGAGCACCCACCAAATGGAGTTGTACATTGGGACGGGAATGCTTGTCATAAGCGGTCATCCATTCAAGTTAACAATTTTGGGCCAACAAAACTTATTTTGTCAATGATTATGTATCGGATATGGCGGAATTGTTGTTGGAAGCTTGAAAGGGATTGTCCTTCAAGGGGATGCATCTCTGTAATGGGTATGCCAAGGGAAGAATGTATTGTTAATGCATGTATGTTAAAAGTAGCAACATCGGTGGGAGCAAGGAGGAGCAAGGGTGAAGGGTTGTCGCTAGAGGCATGTTGGAGTGTAGATCTAATGAAAGAAGTTAAGAAAGACTTTCTTGTTCCTACAGTGCCTTGAATGACCATCTTGAGTGGGGGAAGGGTTGTATAATTTGTGGAGTGTGTGATGATAAGGACAAAGGCCATGCGTTGTGTGGGAGACAAGGAGGCAGGAGAACATGAAGATGAAAAGGTGTTAGGTTCTACATGTGTAGACATTTGAATGATGTGAATGAATGATATAGTTGTTGCATGGATGTGTGAAGGAATATGGTTTTCGGTCCAATTGTGGTCTTTGTCAAAGTCATGATGACCAAGCATGTCAAGGTCATCAACATAGAGGTTGTTTCCAGGGCGAAGTTGAGAAAGGAGTCCCCATGCATCCATGGAAGGGGCTAAGGGGAAGTGGTTTGAAGTAGAGGTAGAGTCATCAGAGGGAGGGGTACTGGGGGATTCTGGAAAACGATCAACATGCCATGCACTATATGTGTCTTTAATGTGAACCCAATTAGAATTTATGGCCAATGTTGTGGATCCAATGTCATTGTGGAGGGTTCAGAAAGGCTTGTATAGGAGGAGCTCACTCCAGCAAAAGCAAACAAAGGAATCTGTAGTAACGGGTGGAATGGTAGTGAAGCGAGGAAAGACACGAACAATTTTGGGAGGGTAGGTTGGTTTCCATTGCGATTGCTTTCTACGAGGTGAGTATGACCAAGAGCGTGCAGCTTCAAGAAGGGTAAGTTGTTCAAGTGCAGGTGGGTGTTGCATGTATGCAGAAATGAAGGTGGGTGTTGTTGGGATGTCAAGAGAGTCATTGGAAATACGGCGGAAAACGCTTTGGCTAAAATTTAAGGACAGAAAGGAACGATTGCAAAGACAGAGAGGGATTTTTTGGAGCATGTGGAAAGTCTCTTGTGCACCAATGTCTCTTTCTGCAATAGTTTCTGATAGAAAACATCTTATTGGTAGAAGGATGGGGACATCATGTGGAGTTACATGTGCAAGATGAGAAAGAAGTGCATGGTAGCTTTCTGATTTAGCCTCTGCCTTTACTGCATATTTTGAAATATATTTGAGTTCAACATGTCTATAGAGAACAGGTTGGAAATCAACATTAGCTCGCCAAATTGACAACATCATAGGATTGTGAATATTTAGAAGGGCATCATTCCTTGCAGGGTTGTATGTTTTCCAACCTTTTGCATCAATGAATAAGGAAGAGGTAGGCTATAGATCAAAGGGGAACCCGTAACTACATTGAAGAGATGATCCTTTTGTACGTAGGCAAGAAGATTCTGAACATTTTGTGTGCCTTTGGACACAATTAATAAGTTCTTCATAGTCATCCAAGTGATTAGTTGCAAGTATGGAATGTGATCCAATGGTGCATGGATCATTTATAGTAGAGGCTTGCAAGGTTGGAGTTTGAAAATGGTTGACATGAGGATTCCATGCTGTAACAAACTTGTCAAAGTATAATTTGGCATATTCAACCTTGGTAGCATCTTCTCAGTCTAACGTGTCCATATTGGGTGCATTTTCTAGCCACAAGAATCCATGTATATGCATAGATCCCTTGTGTTGCCATTCATACCTACATGTAAAATATAAATATTAGGAACAGATATTTTAGGTTTTAAATACATTGAAATTTCATGGGAATATGAGTTGTTACCAACCTACACCAGTAGTCTTTTGTAAAAAGGCCTTTTTTAACAACCTCTTCTAGGAATATTTTGAATCTATTGTCCATGTATTGAGATGCAACATGTGGATTCGATATAAAGTTGTGAATTCTCCATTGGTGTTGTTGATTTGAAGTGGATGGAGCTTGTCCAGGCATCAAAGAATGCAAATCTAGCTACTTTGTGTCATCTACATTGAGCGTGAAGAAGAATGTAGGTGTCCCTTGTTGAGTGATCATGTCAGTTAGCTCACCCCTGCTTTTGTTCCAGTAGGAGCATGTCCCACGAAGTGTGGACCCGAAGTTGATGACTTGCTCAACAATTTTAGCATCAGGAAAGTCTTGTAATTGCTGTACACGTTCTGATATGGTTGGATGAAATGTATCTTTAATGTTAAGTTTTACAAACAAGGAAGCAGTAGATTGGCTACGATGGTGCATCATTAGGTTATATATGTAATAACGAAAACGAGGATGTTGGCCAAATCTATTGTCATGGTATCTAAGAAGGTGCAGTGTATAATTATCTATACCAACCTCTTGAATGTGTGGTTGTTTAAGCATTGCAACTCCTATGGGAAATAAGGTTGGGAAGGCCATTGAGATGAGGCCTATTGTGTTATACTCATTGATAGGGAAAATGTCTATTGGGGGCCAGTCAATGCAAGGTAGAGTGCCTACATGGCTTTCTCCTAAGAAGCATTTGATTTCATCAACCTCAGTTCTACAATTTGTTTGTGTAGATATAAAGGAGGATGATTGTTGTTCATGCGGTTTGAGGAAGCTGGATGCTTGAATAGTAGAATTTGAGGTATGTTCAGCAGATGGGGTTTCAACAGGTGTGACATGATGAAGGATGGCTGAAATGTCAGTTGGTTCAAGAGGCAAAGAAGATAATGTAGTTGTGTTAACTTGGACATCTTTGTAGTATGGATCATTTGAAAGCTTGTATTCAAGAGCAGCAAGAACATGTGTTCGACTAACAAAGAATTCATAAGGCTTTTTCATAGGACTGCATTTACAAACAATAAGGATATCAATGTCTGAGAGTAAATGAGGGAGGAAAGTGGCAATGCTTGTAATGTTTTGTGGGAAGCTTATAGTGTGGCCAAATATGTATATTGTCCCCCATGAGCATGAGTGACTTGTAAAATTGGGTTAACTCGAGAAATGAGCATTTCTTCAACTTGAGTAAGGGTTGCTAGCACTAATGGTTGTACCCAGGATCCATATTGTTTGCAATGGAATAGCGGTGTCCATTTTGTTCCGCATTGCACTGAGAACATGCATATGCACCAGAAGAGTGTTTTATTTTAATTCCAGGATATGGCTCCATGCATATAGAGCATATTTTCATGGGAGATAATTTGTCCAATCTTGTACAGAATCGTTGTTGTGCACAATGTAGGTCCATGTTTGTTGGGTGCATTGTTGTGGATGTGGATGGTGTGGAGGGTGTAAGAGGAGGTTGAGCAACATGAAACGGAGAAGGGATATGAACAAGTTGGCGAGCAACTCTATATAGAAGGCGTTGATGCTTATTATTTTCATTTTTCTTTTGAGCATATATAAGTCTTCTGCGTGCATTCTGTTGATCATTGTTATCATTGGTTGACATGCCTACAAAAAAAAGTGTTTAGTGGTTGTGGACTTTGTGGTGGATTTGGTGGAACAGAAAAATACTATACATGTAATAATTGCAATAGTAAACAAAGTTATATTGTATAAGATAAATGGTTATCCCTGTTGCATTTATGGTGTGTTCGGCGGAAGAGAAAAATAATATATATGTAATAATTCAAAGAGTAAAGAAAGGTATATTGTAAGAGATATATGGAACATGCATAATTTATGTGAAGTTGTTGCAAGAAAGAAATAAAGACACTCTTGAATAGTGTTTATAAATAAAAAAGTATAGACTTGACAAAGCAATCTAAATTATAAGTACAAATTTGAAAATTGCAAGATAGGCTGCACAAAAGATGTGATTTAACACAATGGTACAACGAAACTAAATAATATAATATTCAAGACTGCTCATTGATGGTTTCAAGTACCACCTATGTAAAAGTGTATACAAAAAAATGTGTAGTTGCTAAGTACAAGCTAGAAAGTACAAAAGTCAAAATTGAAGAGTAGAATGATGTTGGGGAAAGTGTTTGTAAAGGTAGAGTTCAAAGCTTGCGAGCAATTGGAAGTTTATTAAGCACAATGTGTTCACTTTAATCAGGAGTATTAACAGGGGACAATGATGGAGAAACCTCTTCTGACATAACAAGAAGCACCTTCAAGCGAGCATTTGAATTAAAAGTCTCTGTCTTTACTAATAAGGTTAGAAGGTACTGTCGAGCACAAACATGTTGAACAATTTCCAAGAGAGACGTTGGATCATTTGTGTTGGTCACCCTATATGTCAATTAATTACAACCAACATACAAAATGCTCAATATAAATTGTCAAACCCAGGGAGGTCTTTTTATTTCAATGGCAATAAGCACAATCTATGCATAAACATCTTTCAGTAGTTGATCAAGTAATTGGAGATAACAATCCTACCTATCTGTTCATCCAAGCTCATTCCTTAATAAAACTAATCTAACTCATACATATAGGAAATTAAAGTGCAGCTATCTTCCTACATAAATCGACCTAGCAATTATTGATCTAAGAATATAAATGAACTAGATTACTTTTGCAAGAAGTTAAATCCTATAATGATCAAACTACAGTATTCAATCTTTACCAAAATGATCCATCTAGAAGCTACTGTTAATCACAATCTGACTACTCTAATGAATTAATTGAAGATACAACAACAACCAGGAATTAAACATAAGCTTGAACTTGAAATTGACAACTATTGGAAATCCTAGAAAGCATGAATGACTAAAAGGAATGGAGCTGAGCTTGGTTGTCACAGCTATTGAATACACATGCATAATCAAACTAACCTACACAGTCGACTGTCACACCACGCAGTTACAACTATTCATAAGCATGAGATAAACTACCAATAAAGAATGCAATAATAAACTCACTGTTGCAGCTATCAGAAATACACCTAATGCAATTCCACAACACACAACAGGAAATGAATAAATCTAACTATCTAACTAAATCGGAAATCTCTATGAGAAGGAGGGCCCTGGCCTTCTAACAGAGAGGTTGTGAATCACCGCAAATTAAGAAACATAAATGGAAGTAACTTTTCTCTTCATTAAAAGATGGAAATTCACAGTCTCAATCTCTGTTACATCCCATACAAAAATTGTTGATTAACCAACCCCAGGCATGGAAAGCCTTCCCATATTTATACATACAAAATGCAATTTGTGATCTGCTAATCTCGAGCAGCAATGAATATCTATGATCGACATGCTGCTGAGTCACAGCTAACTGTTACAGCCACATTGAATGAGGCTATTTAATCATAAAAGATGTTGTTATGCTGGCAAGTCATAGATTAACAGATTAGCAATCTGGAAGGCGACCTGTCTGTCGCAGCTATAATCTGTTATAGCTACCTGTTACAACTCACATGGAGAGATGCGTTGTCCCTTGAAAACATGAGGAATCGAGCTAAAAGAGTAACAGTTGGCACCATGTATGATTGCTTCCAAGGCATGGTAGCTAATACACCTATGCTTTGAGCTTTGACTAAATGAAACCACACAAGTTATCATAATTCAAAGGCTAGGATCTTGAATTATAACAATCTTAGGCATAAAATGAATAAAGAAATAAAGAATTATACCTGTCGATATTATTGGTTGATCTGGAGGAAAGGCATATATATGGCTTGTGGAAATGGGATGTCATTAGGGCAAAATGATGAAATAAGGATGGCCAAAAAGGGGCATTTCCTGGACCCAACATCTCCCCCCAACTATCCTATTACATGTCCTCATGCAACAACCTCTAGTAGTCTGAATCTGAGTCTGATTTGAATCTGTGAAGATTTGTGAGATTGTAAGCAAATCCTGGTGTTTCCCCTTGAGGCACAAACCCATAGCAGGCTGTCTGTTTCTGCCAATACAGCTTCTCTTCTTCTTAAGTCAAAGCATAGTTGTTCCTGTAAGGATTCTCAGGCATCCGTATGAGAGGGAATCTGAATCTTAATCTAATCCAACAAGGTCCACAATTTTCCATGCACTTCACATATCTAGGAACCCTTGTTAAGGCTTTCCTGAAATTATCAAAGTAGTATGGGTCCCCTTCCTTTAGAGATGAAGAAGAATATAGCCATCTGTATTCACTACCTTCCAGAGCACTCTGCTGCATATTAAAAATCATCGGGACACAGGTGGTGAGGATTTTATCTCTCAAAATTTCAAAGTATTGGGCAATTATAGGAACCCTGAGAGACCCAGCATGATTTGCTATGAGTTCTTTTGGATCCCGAGGTTCACCCCTAATCCAGAGAGTAGAATTCTCCTCATTCTTGAGGATAGTTTGGAAAGCATCTCGCCATTTTACATGGTTGATGACAAAAGAGGCAAATGCCCTCAAATGAACATCCCCCAAATGAGGCAAGGGGTTGGATGGAGAGTCAATATAACAAGCCCTATCATGTAAATACAATTCACATAACAAATGTTGATCCTCAAAATCACTTTTCAAAAAAGTTTCTAAAAACTGGGTAGCTGTTGCTAAATCAAATGATCTCCCTTCCTTCAGAGCCCTCAATTGAAATAAAGTTGTTTGCTCATGGAGAAAGATAGGGTAAGAGGGGGATGGAGCCCTGCAACTCAGTAATTCTAGGGAAAGAGTATACATTTTGTCTTTTTTTTGTTGCAGGGACTTAAGTTTCTTTAATTCTTCCAATTTTTCTTCAAGTTTTTCCCACCAGATTTTCTGGAAGAATAACTCCTCAGCTCACTTTTCTCTCAATTCCCTGATAGTATTTCTATGTTCATGGAGAGAGATCATCCCCATTCTGCACTGATCAATATATTTGTGCCATTTATCCAACTCAAGGTTTAGCCAAATAATATTTTTCTCTAACCGTTGAATTCTTCTGTTCTCCACATCCTTTTCATCATAATAGTCTAGATAAATGACTTCCTGAGAAAGCTGTATTCCTACCTTGTCCCCCGCTGTACTGACTTCCTCGTTTTGCTTTGGTAGTGTAATAGTCTCAACCTCCATTGATGTTGTAGTGGTCTGTGCCTATAATGCAGTCTCAACAATTGATTTTGGGGATGATGGTTCTTGTGTAACAGCATCCTTTCTTTCTATTTCAACCTCGGCCATCTCAGTTTGTGTTACAGTCTCAGCAAATGTTCTTAGGACTGTTGATTCTTGACCCTTGATGTCAAATATTGCTGTCTGAGTTGCAGCTCCACTATATATTTCCAAAGGTGCTGGTTCTTGTGTCACAGCCCCCTGCTTTTCAATTTCTTCGAACTGCTGAGATTGTTTCTGGGTTATCTCAAATCCCTCTAACTGATGAGACTGGTCCTAAAGAAGTTCGGTATTCCTTGATGGCTGGGGCTACACTGTTTCATCTCCTATATTCAAATCAGGGATCACTTCAATTTTTGGCTCATTTTCCCCCATCAATTCTATTTCTGGTGTTTTTTCTTCCTCCTGCTTTGTCTGTGCATGCTTTTGTGATACAACTCCCAACACCATAACTCTGTGTCCTGCTACAAAGAATATGTCTCCACACTCTAGGAAAATAATCTCTCCTTGCTCCTCATTTTCTAATGTAAGAGATGAATTTTCTAATAAATTTGTAGCATCTAACAATATGTTTAAATTCTTCTTTGGTTGTTTTCCAACTCCTCCCTTCAATCTTTCCAACTCATTTTGCAATGTCTGCACTTCCTCCTTTAATAATTCATTTTCAAACAAGAGGTTTTCAATTTGAGGTTCTTATATGGAAGGTTACTGTGTAACAATAGGTGACTTGGGGTTAAGAATGGGAATTTCTATATCTACCCCTATTACAGGTGTTATTTCTGCCATAGGTAACTCAATATTTGCTCTAATTGCGCATGCTGTCTCTGCTGCTTCCATGGATCGAGTCCTCCTTTTCTTTACCATTTTCGTTGGCCGGTCTCCACTACATGATGCTACTGATGCTGTGACAGCTCTGGTTTTTCTTTTCTTTGCTGTAGTGGATGTTTGACCCTGTCCCCTGGTTTTTTTCTTTGTTTATTTGACACAGGGGTCTTTTCTTCAGTCTTCTCCTCCTCAATAATGGTCCCCCTTATCTTAGGAGAGGACACAACATCCAGAACCTACACATTTCCTTCTCCTACTGCTTCTGCCTGATACTCTTCCTCCTGAATCTCTGCTTCTGTAGTTGCAGCTTCCACTATCAAAGCTTTAATAGCTGCTCCAGTTTCAGCTTCTTCTTCCTATTCCATGGCTTCCATCACCTTTTCTTCAGTAACAGGTTTTGCTGTTGTTGCAGCATCCCCCCCAACTGGATTTGAGGAACGTCGGTCCTCTTCACCTTCTCCGATACCCCCCACTTCTAATACAGGTTCTCTAAAGTGCCAGACCCCCACAAGAAATTGCTCCCAGGTTAAATTGTGATTTGCAAGGGCATGTAAGACTAACAATTTAACTAGGCCATGATTGGTAGGGGAGGAAATTGGGTGTTGGGTTGTTTTTGCATATCCAGCCATGGTTTGCAAAGCTTTAAAAAGACAAAATGGTATATTTACTAAATTACCATGGCATAAGTGAGACAATAAAGGAAGTTCAGAGAAGGAAACAGTTTGGTACCTTCCTTCACAAGAAATATATTTCTTCACAAAGGTTGCCACTTGATTCCAGGGTTGTGGTAATGATGCAAATTCTAACCCATGACGCTTTGGACGAACATTCTCCCGAACTGCTAGAAATTCTCTTACAGTTGTCGCATTATGTGCTTTTTGTCCAAATAGCTTCTTTCCAACCTGGGGTAAGCCAGTAACCTCTACTATGATTTCTTCTGTAACATCCACACGCAGTCCCCTGACCTCAGAGTGAGTATCAGTCAGGTTGAGGGCGAATTGTAATGCAATTTCTGTGTGGAAACCGTTCAAAATATTCCATCCAACCTACTGCTATGAAAATGTTAAGAACTGCAGCATTAGCACACAAGGCTTCTATATTCACGGGATCATGCCGGATTGGGTTTCCCATATTAGCCTTTCTTCAAAATCCAAGTGATGAATACAACAAATAACAGTCCGGATGTGGGAGTTGCAGCATACAAACATGGAAGGAATCGTTGGAGTTTAAAATCGGGTATTTTCGGAAAGTCGGCACAAGTATGAAATCCCGGTGAAATGAGATAGTTATGGAAAGTTGGCTTAATTGGGGTATCCTGGTGGTTAAATGGTACGACCTGGCTGACAGGGACTAAAAGATAGTGCATAATCATTATTATCATATTCAATTTCACGCTTAATCATGTAAAAGTCCAAATCCGTACCTTTTGCGTTATGCATTCAGCCGTGAGTTATCATTATAGCACACCTCCCAATAAAACGAGCATAAATGCACATGTGCCAAGGTGATTTGGTCGTCGCCATTCAGCTGACAGATGCTCGAGACACCTAATGTTGTCTTCTTGGCAGACTATGATTGGACCCATGGAGCAAGCATTCAAATTGACGCTAGATTGAGTCATTATTACCGGAATTAATTCAGAAAAAGGACAACTAGCGGAATCGCAGCGGGCATGAAGAAGTTCTAGTGTAGTCATAGCTGTAAGGAGAAAAAGTAAAATGAATGAATAATAGTGGAGTCGCAGCTGTACGGAGAAAAAGTAAAATGAATGAAGAATAGAGGAGTCGCAACTACTGAACTTAGCGGAATAGGAAAAAATAGTGGAGTTGCAACTGCTAGCAAAAAGTGAAAAATGAAATGGAAATAGCAGAGTCACAGCTGCTAGACTAGTGGAATAGGCAAGAATAGTGGAGTCGTAGCTGCTGAAAAAAATGAAGTGAATGGAAAATGGTAGAGTTACAGCTGCGGAAATAGGAAGAATGGGTGAGGTAAGAAGTCGTAGCTATGCAAAAATGAGTAACAGGTGGACTTTCAGCTGGCTTCTAAAAAACTAGCAAATCATCCATCTTTTCAAAGAGCTTTATTAAATCAGGAAACAATGTGAGGTGCCTACAACTGTCTCGCCCAGTCAGGACCGTTGTTCCTCCAATTAATTCCTGCACACAATTCTTCAAAACAAACTGATCAAGTGCAAAATGAAAAATAGATAAAATACAGAATGAAAAAAAATAAATTATTTATGTACAAATGATGTGGAAGTTGCAGTTCTTAAAAATTCACAAGGGTGGAGAAAACTCCCTGCCCTAGCGTTAACTAATAATCTGGATCTGTTGCAAACCGTGAAACGAAAGCATCCCTTGAGATCGTTTTGTGATATAGTCATAGCCGATGACCATTTGCGAATAATGGTGTCTTTTTTTCATCAATGGTGATCAACCGAACTGTTCCATTGTCAAATAAATGATCTATTTGATAAGGTCCCAACCAAAGAGTGCATAGCTTGCCTTTGAAATCCCTCTTAAACCATGAATCATATAACAGAGCCCAGTATCCTTTCTGGAAGGATTTCTTCTTTATGAATCTGTCATGCCACTTAGAGCACTGTTGTTGGATTAAAGTTGTATGATTTATTGCTGCTATGTGCTTTTCATCCAATTCATTAAGTTGATTCAGTCGGTTCCTCTGTGCTTCTGATAAATCCATATTTGCTTCTACAGCTGTTTTCAAAGTCCTGATTTCAAATTCAATTGGGAAAACAACATTCTTACCATACACTAACTCATATGGGGAAAAATAGCCTCAATAACCTTGTTTGAACTCTCCACTTGGCCATTGGCCTGTGGATGATATGGTGAGGTTATTCCATGTTGAATATGAAATTTCTGTAACAGCGCTTCCAGCTTGTGAGACACAAACTGTGGTCCACCATCTGTGATGATTTCCTTGGGTACTCCAAACCGAGTGAAAATTTCTTCATACAGGAAATCAATCACAGCCTGATCATTATCCTTAACCAAGGCTACAACTTCTTTTGATGTATATGTAACTTCGGAATGTATTTCACATATATGTATATTGTATTCCTATAGAGATGTTATTATTCCTCTATACGGAAGTGTCGTCATTTATATTGTAAGTGTCGTAACTTATACTTGATGGGTTATTAGACAACCTTGTTGGGGTCGGCCCTATATAAGTCATGTGGGTCAAAGGGTTATTAGACCACCCTATTGGGGGTTGGCCATGTGGGTCAAATGGTTATTAGACCACCCTAGTGGGGGTTGACCCAGTCAGCATTATGTTAAGTGGCTAAGTTGAGGCCGACCTAGTTGAGTAAAGGTCAAGTCAAGTTAGTGTATAAATAGAGAGTGTGTCTCTCTCATTTTATACATTCTATTCTCTCACTCACACTTTGGAGAGTGGCGCACTTGTGGAGGAGGAGGCTCTGCTCCTAGGAGAAGACTATCTCTTGTATTTTGGTTGTATCATTGCTCTATCTATCTCTGAGGAAGTTATTGGGGTTTTTCACCTTTATGGTTTTCCCCAAGTAAACTCTGTGTTTCTTGTGTGCTTGCATTATTGTGTCCATGATTGATATGCTGTAGATTTGCTGTACATATTATTCTCTCAGTTAAGATCCTAGATCAGATTGAAGTAAATTCTGAAAATTTAACAGCTTCTACCCATTTGGTCATGTAATCTGTACAAACCAAGATGTTAAATTTCTATTTTGAGGGAGGGTTGATAGGCCCTACAAAATCTAGAGCTCATCTATCAAATGGTTCAACCACAATTTGTGGCTGCAAAGGCATTTCATCTAATCTGTTGGGTTGGCCCATCCTTTGGAAATTATCACATGCCTGAACATACTTCTTTGCGTCCCTGAACAATGTGGGCCAGAAATAGACCATTCTCAAGACTTTATGACCTGTACTTTTGTCAGCAAAATGTCTCCCACAGGGATCATCATAGCAAGCTTTAAGAATACTAAAGATCTCATCTTCTCTAACACATCTTCTGATCTCTAAATCAAGCCTTGTGTAGAAAAGATGGCTATCAATCCAGCAGTACCTAGCACTCTATTGTATGATCTGTCTTTTTTCTCTCTTCGACAGATGTGCTAGGAGCTTACCTGCAACCAAAAAGTTAGCAATATCTACATACCATGGGGAATGAGCCAATACTGCAAACAAATGTTCATCAGGGAAGGAATCTTTGACTAGTAAATTGTCATCACTGTTAGTAAGTCGAGATAAAAAATCTACTACAACATTTTCCTTTCCTAGTCTATCAATAATTGTGATATCAAATTCCTGTAATGGTAATAGCCATCTAGTAACT
Source organism: Larix kaempferi (assembly GCA_027924585.1). NCBI lineage: Eukaryota > Viridiplantae > Streptophyta > Pinopsida > Pinales > Pinaceae > Larix > Larix kaempferi. The sequence goes on from BSBM01000792.1 coordinate 12,661,080, forward strand.
CTAGCATTCGTGATTGGTTTATTCATTAAATATTTGATAGAAGAATGATCAGTGTGCACGAAAGTAGAATATCCAGTAATATAATGTCTAAATTTGTTGATGGCATAAACAATGGCAAGAAATTCCTTTTTTGTGGAAGTATAGTTTAGTTCAGCAGGAGATAAATTCTTACTAATGTAATAAATTGCATAAGGAGCATTACCTTCCTGCTGTCCCAAAACTGATCCAATGGCAGTGTCTGAAGCATCTGAAGAAATATGAAAAGGCAGAGCCCAGTTGGGCTCTTGTAAGATGGGTGTTATAGATAGCCTTTTCTTTAGCTCAGTAAACACTATTTGGCATGCTTCATTCCAGACAAACTATGCATCCTTCATCAACAGAGTGAACAAAGGAGAAGCTAGTTTGGAAAAAATTTCTATGAACCTTCTATAATAGCCAGCATGCCCCAAGAAGCTACGTACATCCTTCTGTGTTCCAGGAGTTGGTATGTTTTCAATTACCTTGATTTTGGATGGATCTACCTGGATGCCATCAGAAGAGATGAAGTGCCCCAGCACTATGCCCTCGCTCATCATCATATGGCACTTTTCAGTACTTAAAGAGAGCTGGCTTTGTTCATAGCATTTCAATACCTTTTCTAAATTTTTCAGTGCTTCTTCATAGCTATCACCATATGGAGTAAAGTCATCCATAAAAATATCCATGCAATCATTTACCATCTCTGAAAAGATTACAATCATTGCTCTCTGAAATGTGGTTGGTGCGTTGCACAACCCAAAAGGAAGTACCTAGTATGAAAAAGTCCCCCAGGGACAGGTGAAAGTGGTTTTGTCCTGGTCTTCTGGAGAAATTTGGATTTGGTTGTAGCCACTAAAACCATCCAAAAAGGAAAAATACTTCTTCCCAGACAAGGTGTCAAGGACCTGATCGATAAAAGGTAAGGTTAAGTGGTCCTTCTGCGTTGCCTTGTTCCATTCTCTATAATCCACATAGACCCTCCATTTCCCATTCTTCTTTGGCACTATCACGAGTGGAGAAACCCATTCATTGTCTAAAATCGAGTATATAAATCCTACTTCCAAATTTTTTTGGATCTCTTCTTTCATAATGTCTCTTAGGTTCAGGTACATCCTTCATTGTGGTTGACACATAGGCCTGGAGTCACTCTTAATATAAATGTGATGGGTACACAGATTAGAAGGAATATCGTGCATGTCTGTATACTCCCAAGCAAAAGCTCCTCTACGTTGTTTCAACAAGGTGACTAGCTGTTCCAGCTCACTGGGCACAAGGTTTGAATTGAAGTTCAATGTTTTCCCTGGCTCAATTTCCACTGGTACACTTTTTGAATTCTGAAGTACTGGAATTATACTGGCATCACTGAATAGAGTTTCTTCTGCAATATTTTCCTGTTCTGCTTCATCTAATGTACTATTAAGAATTTGGTAAACGTGCATGTTGACATATGTGGGCTCACTGATGAAACTGTTAATGGCATCGTCCTCTGTTTCATCTTTAAACATTAAGGCTTTCCCTATTGTTAATAACGACTGGACACCTTCCTCTTCTTCCAAATCTTCCCACAGTGGAGTTTCTGCTTCTGTGCTTGGTCGAGCTAGAGGGTAAAAGGTTAGGCTCTTGATCTCAGTCCCATTTGAAATGGTCATAGATCCTGACCAACAGCTAATACAGGCATCTGTTGTGGCCAACCACAGTCTTCCCAGGATTAGTGGGTGTCCCCCCAACTGGTATTTCGGCTATAACACCAAGAAATCCATAGTGTATTCCCATGAGTCAACTGAGATCATGAGGTCATCTAGGATCCCCTCAGGCTTGATTTTTGATTTGTCAACAAGTTCCAAAATAGTAGGGGTCGATCAAAGATTAGTGAGTCCAAGTTTCTTCACAGTTTCTATGGTCATAACGTTAATAGTCGCACCTAAGTCTACCAAGACATTGGGGATTTGTGTGTTCCCTATGTGAACTGTCACAGTAGGATTTACAGGGTCATCGTATTTTTCCACAGGGATCTTCCCCATTGTCAATTCAGAAAGCTTTCCCAATACATGGACAGTGGGAGGATCCCTAGGATTTCTTCCTGGTTTCTTGATACACAAATCCCTGACAGTCTTAGCATAAATGGGCACGTCATGAAGGGCTTGTAACAATGGAATTTTGACATACAAAATTTTCAATTCTTCTAAGAGATTGAATCGAGGCTGTTCCACTGTTCTCTGTAGAGCCAATCGTTTAGGGTATGGCATTTCTCTCATCAACTGTGTAGGCTGGGATACATCGTGTGTTATTCTCTGAGTTTCAGCTACTGTTTCGGTAGGAGTATCAGCATCCTCAATGATGGGGCTTGATAAATTGACCATATTCTCATAGTGCTGATTCACTCCAGTTTCAATCACTGGGGATGAAACATCCTCAGTGATAATGGGTTCCACTACCCTCCCTGATCGTAATTGTATATCATTGTAGGGAATCTGGGTGATGGAATACGTAGGCATGTTGGCAGTCTCAAATTGATGGACTGCTTTATTGTTTGGGTTCGGGTTAGGTTGTGCAGGCAGCTGTGGTCGAAGTGGTGCATTGACAGGTGCGGCATTGTTTTAAAATGGGAGCTGTGGTTGTTGATACTGTTGGTGTTGATACTATTGAGGAGGTTACTGTTGATACTGAGTCTGGTGACGAGGAAAGTTATTTCCTTTGTAAGAATTTCTCCAGTTGGAATTCCAAGGAGCTTGACTGTTTTACTGTTGTGACCATGGTGTCCAAGAATTAGGATTTTGCATTGGGTTCTGATATGGATGCCAATGGTTACCAGAATAATGTGAAGGGAATTGTGTATTCATATTATTCAGGAAAAATGATGGGTCTTGATTCATACCTTGATTGCGAGGCTGCCATGGTTTCTTCTATGTAATGAAGTAAGCCTGTTCCACATCTAAAGTGGATGCCTGCAGAACTGCCTTGACCTTGGGTAGTGAGGGGCATTCCTTAGTGTCATGATACAATTCACATATCCTACACATCTCTGCTTTCTCCAATGGGCACTCCTTCAGTGGATGCTCCTTCCTACATTTGGGACAAAATACACCAAGTGTAAGGTCTTCTACAACTTGCCTCTATTTTTCTCTTAAGACATCTAACTATGAGGAAATGGAGCTCATCATATCCGTTTTAAAATTCTCCAGCAAGTTTCCTATCTTTGCTCGAGTGGCTCCTCCACTAGCTGACTTCTGTGTCCTAGTGAAGACATCCTGATCTCAACCCTTGTCTCGTTTGTTAGTTCTAGAGGATCCCCTTGAGTACCTTCGACATAATTCAACAATCTTTTCGAAGCGTTCCTTTGAGATGTCCCCTTTTCCCAGCAAATTCAATATATCAAGGTAGTCTTCTCTAATTCCTCGTAGCAGAATGATCTTAAGTACATCTTTTCCAATCTCAACATGTCCAGAACTTTGTAAATTGTACAACAATCTTTCCACGAAGTCTTCCAAGCTCTATTCTTCCTTCTGAACCATTTTAAACAATTCCTCCTTTCTGTCCCTTGTTCTGCAATATTCTTGATATTTAGAAAGGAAGGTGTTTTTCATTTGGTCCCAAGTAGTAATGGTCTCACGACCCAGACTTATGAACCAACATAGAGCATTTCCCTTCAGGGTGGCTGGGAACAGTTTCAACTTCTGAGCACTAGAGGTATAGTCATAGTGGTGACAGAGGATATCAAACACAGAAATAAATTCATCAAGATCGTCAGAAGATTTACCATGGAAATTCGGGAGAACTGATAGTGAGATGTTCTTCATGGGAGCTTCTCTAGGTGTTTGGAGGATAGGGAATTCCAATGTAGCCACAGTATTACCAGGCTGATTATCTTCCACTTCTTCTTTTCAGTTCTCCCTATGTTCATTCTCTCCTTCATGTTCCTTATTAGCCATGTTTTTAGTCTAGAATTCGATGGCCTCCTTTATGCGTTCTTCCTCTACTTTGCTTCTGCTTCTCTTCTCCTCTCTTCTTCTCGCCTCCTTTCTTCCTCTGCTACTCGGCGAGTCTCCAACCACACTTCTTTAGTATCTCTGGTTCCGTTGATATGATAAATCTCCTCTCTATATGGTACACCCACAAAACTTCCCTTATCTTCAGGAGGTTTATTTTCTGCACCAGGAGTTGAAGGTCCCTTTGTATTCTCCACTGTTGATGTTGAATTCTCAAGATCGGGAGGAACATAATTTCCTCATCCTGTAGACGTTTGCAGTGGTCTGGTAGAAGAATATGCCTTAGCAATTATATCATCAGTGAATGTTTCCCTTCCTAGACCTGCATTACGACCTCGAACTCGCCCACCTGTAGTGTTAGTATTCAAAGGGAGTTCCCGATTTGTTTTTCTTGTATTCATGCATGTTGTAAATGATTAAACTAAAATGAAATCGAATAAAAACAACTACTAACTATGTCTATCTATTACCATCCCCGGAAACGACACCAAAATGTTGGTCACCCTATATGTCAATTAATTACAACCAACATACAGAATGCTCAATATAAATTGTCAAACCCAGGGAGGTCTTTTTATTTCAATGGCAATAAGCAAAATCTATGCATAAACATCTTTCAGTAGTTAATCAAGTAATTGGAGATAACAATCCTACCTATCTGTTCATCTAAACTCATTCCATAAGAAAACTAATCTAACTCATACATCTAGGAAATTAAAGTGCAACTACCTTCCTACAGAAATCGACTTAGCAATTATTGATATAAGAATATCAATGAACTAGATTACTTTTGCAAGAAGTTAAATCCTATAATTATCAAACTACAATATTCAATTTTTACCAAAATGATCCATTTAGCAGCTACTGTTACTCAATCACAATCTGACTACTCTAATGAATTAATTGAAGATACAACAGCAACCAGGAATTAAACATAAGCTTGAACTCGAAATTGACAACTATTGGAACTCCTAGAAAGCATAAATGACTAAAAGGAATGGAGCAGAGCTTGGCTGTCACAGCTGTTGAACACACATGCATAATCAAACTAACCTACACAGTTGACTGTCACACCACGCGGTTACAACTATTCATATGCAAGAGATAAACTACCAATAAAGAATGCAATCATAAACTCACTATTGCAGCTATCAGAAATACACCTAATGCAATTCTACAACACACAATAGGAAATGAATAAATCTAACTATCTAACTAAATTGGCAATATCTGTGAGAAGGCAGGCCCTGGTCTTCTAACAGAGATGCTGTGAATCACCACAAATTAAGAAACAGAAATTGAAGTAACTCTGCTCTTCATTAAAAGATGGAAATTCACAGTCTCAATCTCTGTTACAGCCCATACAACAATTGATGATTAACCAACCCCAGGCATGGAAATCCTTCCCATATTTACACATGCAAAATGTAGTTCGCGATCCACTAATCTTGAGCAGCAATGAAGATCTATGATTGACATGCTGCCGAGTCACAGCTAACTGTTACAACCACATTGAATGAGGTTGTTTAATCATAAAAGATGTTGTTATGCTGGTGAGCCATAGATCAACGGATTAGCAATCTGGAAGGTGACCTATCTGTCACAGCTATACTCTATTACAACAATCTGTTACAACTACCTGTTATAGCTCACGTGGAGAGATGCGTTGTCCCTTGAAAACATGAGGAATTGAGCTGAAAGAGTAATAGCTGGCACCACGTATGATTGATTCCAAGGCATGGTAGCTGATACACCTGTGCTTTGAGCTTTGACTAAATGAAACAACACAAGTTAGCATAATTCAAAGGCTAGGATCCTAAATTATAACAATATTAGGCATAAAATGAATAAAGAAATAATGAATTATACATGTCGATATTATTGGTTGATTTGGAGGAAAGGCATATATATGGCTTGTGGAAATGGGATGTAATTAGGGCAAAATGATGAAATAAGGATGGCCGAAAAGGGGCATTTCCTGGACCCAACAATTTGATAGAAGACAAAAATATTTTGCAGAGACCCCCATGAGTTGTTGCACAACATCATCAAAATCTATGATACTGTATAGTTGTCCAGTAGCATCTGTGATGTCAAGTTTGAGTATGTATTGGTAAGCACACTCTGTAAACTCCCCATCACATTTTGCACAGTGGCAAACATTGCCAACTTTGTGGGAAATTTTTTTCATGCATTGTATTCCATCGACAAATAGAGGGCATGCAAGGAAATGAAAGTCATTGATGTTAATATGGGTGATTGTAGCAATAATTGAATACCAAGTTTCCTTCTCAGAGGCTTGGAGAGATTGTAGGACAAAGATGGAAATGCGTTTACAAGAGGTAGAAGAAGACGAGTTGGATTTTCTACTCAAAGATGGGGAGACTGAACGGAATCCATTGTCAGCAAACCATGCTTGGAGAACTTCATCTTCCTCAATATCTGGGTTTATAATGAGGTTCATGTTTGAGATGGTTCCAATGGTTTTTCCATTGAATTCTGTAAAATACCCACCTTTTATTGCAAGGATAGAGGGAGTAGCTGAACCTTGAAGGTTTCCAAGTTAGGCACCCTCAATTGTGGAATGCTCCCCCCAAAGTGTTATATCTATGCTATACCCAGACATGTCCCTCAACCCAACTGTTCAACAAATGTTTTCAGAGCCATCCCTTTTGCATATAGTTGATGCAGGGGAAACAAAAATGACAATTTTGATAAGGTCAACCATTGAATTGAGCGGTGTAGTTTTGATGTCATGGATAGATTTAAAGTTGAAGCAATGAAAAGGAATAAGTGGGCACTCTTCCAAGCATCGTTGAATTGTTCAGGAGTTAAGGAAAATCTTGAAATCACTTTTCAAGTGGTTGTATTTTGGTTTAACTAGTTTGATTGTGCCATTTGAGACTATGCAAACTATGCCAACTTTTATTTGGTCATATAATGAGGTAGCTAGTTCATTGAATGCGGAATTATGAATCTAATCTTTGGTAGCACTAAGAAGGTCAAACCCAAAGAGTTGACCAGGACCTTTTTGGTTGGTGTAGGTGTTGATACTTGTCTTTGTAGTAACTCGTCCTTGAATGGTCCAAGTTTTGTTGGAAGGGTTGAGAAATGTGAATTGAAGAGTAGGTGTAACAAGGTTTGGCATTGGAGAAGGTATTGCAAGTGAAAGGTTTTCAGAGTCAAGGGCGTTGTTTTCTAAAATAGATGAACTGTTGTGGGTTGTAAAGCTAGGTGTGAAATTAAAAGGAGATGGGTCTCCAATAATTGTTGTTTCTAAGGTGACAATTTCGAAGGTGCCCAATGCGATAGTCCTGGCAAGAAGAATGAACATAAGTAAGTATAAGTAAAAAATATGTTACAATTATGAGGAGTAAAAAGTAAAATAACTGAAAATGAAGATGCAGAAAGAAAATCATACGTTGCATCATGTATAGTGTTGCATGTACACTTGCTGACTTTGATGATTGAAACTTTTTGGAGTTGGTGGTTTTCCACAACGCTATTGTAGCTAGTTGGAAGCAATGTGTCATGCTTATGAATTCCATCGGAGATAGAGATTCGAAAGCGAGTAGTTGTTGAGTTAAGAGATCTTAGTCGATCAAGAGCAACAACTTGTACAAGTGGGCATAGGTCAACAGCACCATTCATCAGAAGTTAGACAGCCTTTTCGGTCAATAGAGTGTCCATAGCGTGGTACTATGAATAGTTGGACTACAAAAGTAAGGTGGAGAAAAAGATGTGATATTAATATTAAGTCTAAAGATAGAAAATGTAGGAGAACATGACAAAAGATCATTTGATATTTCATGCAATACATAGCAATATTTGTGGAAAGAATACAGAAATCAAGGGCTTGAAATTGGTTTCAATTTTGGGATTATTTTCCTAGAATGGCAACTTTTATAGGAGACAAAAACTGTTGCGGTGCAAATTATCTGACTAAGTTAGTAGGAAACATATATTGGTAAACACAAGGAAATGAATCTATACCAGTGAGGTAACCCTTTGTCTGAAACCAATGAATAAATAGGAGTAAATAGGAGTAAATAAATGACAATCCATTGGCAGAAATAGACTCTAGTTTCCAACAAAAACAACAAAAAAGATAGTAGAAACAGAGTGTAGTTTTCAACAAAAAAAATAGGATAATTTTAGATAAATTGGCTTTTAGAACCTTGTTTTTAAATATTAAACAGAAACAGTAACAACAAGATAGCATTGTGCATATACCAAATGCCTAATATAAAGATTGTTTTCTGCAAGGGCAACTTTTCTAGGAGACAAAGACAGCAAAAATAGAATTATGGTTTTCAACAAAAAAAAAAGCAAAAAAGGCAGCATAATTTTAGGTAAATTTGCTATTAGAACCTTGTTTTTAAATATGGAACAGGGAGGGAAACTTTTCTAGGAGACAAAGACTATAGCAGTGCAAATTATCTGCCAAAGTTAGTAGTAAATAGGTGTAAATAAATTACAGTGCATTGACAGAAACATAATGTAGTTTTCAACAAAAAAAAAAGTGTAGTTTTCAACAGGAAAAAAAACAACAACAACACAATTTTAGTTAATTTGTTGTTAGAACCTTGTTTTTAAATATTAAACAGAAACAGTGACAAAAAGATTATTTTTTTGCAAGGGCAACTTTTCTAGGAGACAAAGATTGTTGTAGTGCAAATTATTTGCCAAAGTTAGTAGGAATCATATATTGGTAATCACAAGGAAATGAATATATACCAGTCAAGTAACCTTTCATCTGAAAACAGTAAATAAATCAGGTACATGATCAAATACAAGTTACAACAAAAAACAACAAAAAAACAAAAGCTACTTTCCAACAAAAAAGGGAACATAATTCTGGGTAAATTTACTCTGAGAACCTTGAACATACCAAATGACTAAATTAAAGATTACTTTCCTGGAAGGGAAATTTTTCTAGGAGACAAAAAAATGAATATATGCCAGTCAAGTAAACTTTCATCTAAAACCAGTAAATAATTGACATAAACAGACTCTAGTTTTCAAGAAAAACCATCAAAAAAGACAACAGAATCTTGTTTGAATATCTTAAACAGAAACACGATTTAGAACAACATAATTATAGCAGGGGAAATGAGTTTTGGTTTGAGAGGAGAACCTTTTTTTTTAATAGAAAACAAGAATCTTTGGATCCTTAACAAGGTTGTTGGTCTATAAAAGAGCAACAAATTGAAACCAGTAAATAATTGACATAAACAGACTCTAGTTTTCAAGAAAAAACATCAAAAAAGACAACAGAATCTTGTTTGAATATATTAAACAGAAACAGAATTTAGAACACCATAATTATAGCAGGGGAAATGAGTTTTGGTTTGAGAGGAGAACCTTTTTTTTTAATAGAAAACAAGAATTTTTGGATCCTTAACAGGGTTGCTGGTCTATAAAAGAGCAACAAATTGAAGGTGATTCGAATGCTGAGAAAAAAACTGGGATTATGTCACAATAACAGTATCGAAGAATAAAAGAATGAGAGAGGATTTACCCATCAAATTTTATAAACGATCAAGAGTAGAGGCGGTGCATTGGTTTCTGAGCACATTTAACCATTGTTGCATTGAAATCTGTTCTCGTATCTCCACAACATCGAATATCCAGTAGGTCCAATCCGTCAAATCCAGATATATGTCCATAGGCATAAATTTGTACCACTGAAGCAAAGTTCATAACTTCATGATGAATTAAACGCAAAGAAATCAATGTTCACATGGGTAACCTTATAGAAAGTTGTTCAATGTCCAATCCATCATTGAATGCTCAAGTTTATAATCAAAAGTATAGATCTCGCAAGCTTTTTCCATGCAAAGTTGGATCGCCTGTTTAAACTGTATCAACCCAAATGCTGGCGAGTTTGGTCAAAATTCGAGTTGGTTAAGCCTTAAAAAATTGGTCGCTTCTTAACTATTTCGTCGAAATGATGGACACTTTGTAACATATGGTTGGAAGTCAAAATGGTCGGGTCACTTTTGTCCAGATATACATCCATAGGCAGAAATTTGTACTATTGAAGCAAAGTTCATAACTTCGTGATGAATTAAACGCAAAGAAATCAATGTTCATGTGGGTAACCTTATAGAAAGTTGTTCAATGTCCAATCCATCATTGAATGCTCAAGTTTATAATCAAAAGTATAGATCTCGCAAGCTTTTTCCATGCAAAGTTGGACCGCCTGTTTAAACTGTATCAACCCAAATGCTGGCGAGTTTGGTCGAAAGTCGAGTTGGTCGAGCCTTAAAAAATTGGTCGCTTCTTAACTATTTCATCGAAATGATGGACACTTTGTAACATATGGTTGGAATTCAAAATGGTCGGGTCACTTTTGTTATAAAAAAATATGGTCGATAGTCGAGTTGGTCGAGCCTTTAAAAATTGGTCGACTCTTAACTGTGTTGGGTAACTTTAATTTTTTAAAAAATATGGTCGATAGTCGAGTTGCTCGAGCCTTTAAAAATTGGTCAACTTTTAACTGTGTGGTGCAATTAATGGACATGGGTTGGAAGTCAAAATGGTCGGCTTACTTTACTTTAAAAAAAAATATGGTCGATATTGGAGTTGGTCGGGCCTTTTAAAATTTGTTGACTGTAAACTGTGTAATTTTGTTTTCGATAATATTTGTAAGATATTGTTGGGAGTCAAAATTGTCAGGTCACTTTAGTTTAAAAAAATATGGTTGATAGTCGAGTTGGTCGAGCCTTTAAAAATTGGTCGAGTCTTAACTATGTGGTGGAATTGATGGACACGAGTGGGGAGTCAAAATGGTCGAGTAACTTTAGTTTTTAAAAAAATATGGTCGATAGTCGAGCCTTTAAAAATTGGTCGCCATGAAGTTCTCACTGTGTAAACATGATAGACATATGAAACAATTGATATGAATTTGTAATTTTTTTTTTTGATAATATTTGTAATATATGGTCGGGAATCAAAATGGTCGCGTGAATTTAGTTAAAAAAAATATGGTCGATAGTCAAGTTGGTACAGTTGATATGAATTTGTAATTTTGTTTTCGATAATATTTGTAAGATATGGTCGGGAGTCAAAATGGTCGGGTCAGTTTAGTTTAAAAAAATATGGTCGATAGTGGAGATGGTCGAGCCTTTAAAAATTGGTCGACTCTTAACTGTGTGGTCAAATTCATGGACGCTTCGTTTTAGTCGGCTTGAAGTTTGCAAATCGGTGCGATAGGGAGGAGGGTTTGCGTGAAAGGGGCAAAGTATTGCAAATAATGCAAATACGATCGGTGTGATCTAGTCGACATGCACGGAAGCAGAAAAACACGCAGCAAGATTCCATTGGATTTATAGGCGAGGAATCTATCCGAGGATGTTTAGTCGGCGTGAAGTCTGCAAATCGCTACAAATTGTTGGGTCACTTTAGTTAAAAAAAAATATGGTCGATAGTCGAGTTGGTCGAGCCTTTAATTGGTCGACTCTTAACTGTGTGGTGGAATTGATGGACATGGGTCGGGAGTCAAAATGGTTGAGTAACTTTAGTTTTTAAAAAAATATGGTCGATAGTCGAGTTGGTCGAGCCTTTAAAAATTGGTCACTGTGAAGTTCTCACTGTGTAAACATGATCGACATATGAAACAGTTGATATGAATTTGTAATTTTGTTTTCGATAATGTTTGTAATATATGGTCGGGAATCAAAATGGTCGGGTGACTTTAGTTAAAAAAATATGGTCGATAGTCGAGTTGGTACAGTTGATATGAATTTGTAATTTTGTTTTCGATAATATTTGTAAGATATGGTCGGGAATCAAAATGGTCAGGTCAGATTAGTTTAAAAAAATATGGTCGATAGTGGAGTTGGTCGAGCCTTTAAAAATTGGTCGACTCTTAACTGTGTGGTTGAATTGATGGACACTTCGTTTTAGTCGGCTTGAAGTCTGCAAATCAGTGGGATACGGAGGGGGGTTTGCGTGAAAGAGGAATAGTAATGCAAATAATGCAAATACGATTGGCGTGACTTGGTCAGCGTGCGCGAAGGAGGCAAAACACGCAGTAGGATTCCATTGGATTTATAGATGAGGAATCTATCCGAGAATTTTTAGTCAGCGTGAAGTCTGCAAACCGCTGCAAATTGTCAGGTCATTTTAGTTTTAAAAAAAATATGGTCGATAGTCGAGTTGGTCGAGCCTTTAAAAATTAGTCGACTCTTAACTGTGTGGTGGAATTGATGGACACGGGTCGGGAGTAAAAATGGTTGAGTAAATTTAGTTTTAAAAAAAATATGGTCGATAGTCGAGTTGGTCGAGCCTTTAAAAATTGGTCCCTGTGAAGTTCTCACTGTGTAAACATGATCAACATATGAAACAGTTGATATGAATTTGTAATTTTGTTTTCTATAATATTTGTAAGATATGGTTGGGAATCAAAATGGTCAGGTGACTTTAGTTAAAAAAATATGGTCGATAGTTGAGTTGGTACAGTTGATATGAATTTGTAATTTTTTTTCGATAATATTTGTAAGATATGGTCGAGAGCCAAAATGGTCGGGTCAGTTTAGTTAAAAAAAAATATGGTCGATAGTGAAGTTGGTCAAGCCTTTAAAAATTGGCCGACTCTTAACTGTGTGGTCGAATTGATAGACACTTCGTTTTAGTCGGCTTGAAGTCTGCAAATCGATGCGATACAGAGGGGGGTTTGCGTGAAAGGGAAAAAGTAATGCAAATAAGATCGGCGTGATCTAGTCGGCGTGCGCGAAAGCAGCAAAACACGTGGTAGGATTCCATTGGATTTATAGACGAGGAATCTATCCAAGGATTTTTAGTTGACGTGAAGTCTACAAATCGCTGCGACACGGATGAGGGTTTGCATGAAAGGGGAAAAGTAATGCAAATAATTTCGACGAGACGGTCGGCGTGATCTAGTTGGCATGCGCAAAAGCGACAAAACACGCGACATGATTCCATTGTATTTATAGGCAAGGAATCTTTCCGAGGTGGAAGGTCACGCTTCTCGTTGGTGAACGCCTACGGCGTAATTATATGTTTTGCATGTAATATTAATTATATATATTTAATTTTGTATGTAATATACAAATTAAATATTGTAAATTTATACACAATATTGTCTAAAATTATTATTATATTTTTTTTAATGATCAATAATAGATGGATACAAAACAGTCATGGGGTCGATGGTAGCATGGTCATGAACATGTTCTTGTTAGCAAAAAAATACGGATTATATGTTAGGATTGACTAGTTGTGAGTTGAGTCCATGAGTGTATATGCATATCATGACGAAAATGTATCGAAATTTGGTGTATCACTAGGATGTCATGATCACCGGATATTGGTCGACATAGCATGGTCAGGATTGAGTTCATGTGATTTGAGTCTATCATTTTGAGTGCACATGATGATGACAATATTGCACTTACAGAAGAGGCTTGATGCTAGTGAATACATCCACCAACATCTGGATTTGTAGGGATCTCACTGGATGTATTGAAAGAATAAAATGTTGCTAAGTGACACAGGGTGTCTCTCATGTGACAAAATTGAATGGTTTTCCAACTTGGTTATAAGACTAAGTCAGAATGTCAATTTAATGTTCAACCCCATTAACCAAGTTTGCTGAAAAATGATTCATTCACGCATAAATTAATTCTATAGCTTGAACACAAGGAAAACATTTACCCTCTTAATGAGCATTAAAATAAAAACACATTCACAACAAGAAAATTCCAGACTCTAATTTTTAGCCAAATGGCCCAGGAAAAACCTTCGAGGGGGGAAGCTTGTGAGAGAGGTGATATTTATTTCTTATTCTTGAAAATGGTATAGCAGTAATAAGGTGCAATAATTAATGACAACTTATCTCATCCTTGAAGACAAAATTCATCCTCTGAAATAGTCCCAAGACTTCCTTGATTTCAGTGCACTCAGCTGCCTCTAAAATTCACGTTGAATTCTGTGTACTATATGAACTGCTTCACACTAGAAAGTATGGTCTTCACCTTGGAATTTGTGCCCATTGCTACAGTACAAAATCCTCAAATTCTATGCACTACTCTTCCTCAAAATTTGTTCCCTCTCAGTAAACAACTATAAGGAACTGCTGCAATAAATCCAGTATGACCAACATTAAATGTTGAGTTGTTATTCTCAAAATTTGAGCCATAGTACACTCCTCTAATTTTGCGCTAACAGCAAGAAGAAAACTCAATTGTACTTCTCAAATTTTGTGCCAATCATACTCAAGAAAATGTGTCAGTCATGCTACTATACGAAAATGTATTGGGATTTGTGCCATCCATCTCAGCTCTTGAAATTCATGCTATCTCTCTCTCTCTGACTCAACTTCACTTCTCATGAATTCAACCTCCTCTCCAACTCTCTTGGATGAATTGAAGATGAATGAGGAAATGCCTTTTTTATTAATTTCCCTTGTCTTTTCACTTCCTCTTCATGGGGTAGCTGAAAGGACACTAGATCAAGGGCCCACATTTAATCTAGTCTTTCCACATCAATGGATGAGAAAAGTCACTTGTCTCTCCATTAATTAATTTATTTTTAACTCCCACTTAAATTAATTTGAAAATTCACTTTATAACTCTAAAGTGACATTAATCACTTTTCTCAAGTAATTAATGCAAGGGTCATGTATCTTGTCCCCCTTTAGTGACAAGATACACGTCATACCAACTGACCCTCTTTCCATCACTGGAAGACATCTCATCTTGCTCATCCATTAGTGACAAGTCATACCAACTGACCCTCTTGCCATCACTGGAAGAAGCAGCCTCTCGCTTACTTCCGTGAATAGAAGATGAACTACTTGGTACCACAATAATATTCATAGCATCTCACTCTCTCCTTTGAACTCCTACTAAATACTGAACACCACATCAATCCTGGAAGCATTTTGTTCTTCGTCTGTCTTAGAATCATGACCTATTATCCACCCAAATCCTCCTATTGTAGGCTATCCACGCACTACATACTCACCATCGCTTTGATGACCCATTAACACAAGATCAACCAGATCCACTCTGAATACATAGATGAAAATGTGTTCACTCTTGAAAAAAATTGCATATCTTTCACCTTCCAAGGCCAGAATTGAGAGTCTTCTATCCTATAGCCCTAGAACATAGAGCACTCATGATTCCTCTAGAAGCTCTCTAAACTCTAGTTGGAACTTTACTCATCCCAATCTTATGACTGCATGCACTATGCCATCTCTATCCTATACGAACTTCTCTAGAATAGTCTCAATAGTGAGGAAGGGATCTCACCTCCTATTCATGTGACTGCAATATGCACTATCAACAATCCACTTCCCAACATTCACTAGTCCACTACTGCCACAACCTGAAACAACTATGGTGAGATAGAATTCTTTCATGAACTTTGCAACGTACATCTCTATATTAGTTGTAGATGCAACTTTTTCCTCCTCCTATTTACCCCTCTTCTTTTTAGGACATTGCCAACATAATGGCCAAAATCATTGCATGCATAACACCTGACTTTGCTAAGGTCCTTCTTCTTCTCACCTCTCTGTTGCTTTCTTCTCACCTCTCTGTTGCTTAGCCCCTGCCATATGGCCCTTCTTGCAATTCTTTCCTTTAGTTGTTAAGGAAACATTCTCTTCTTCTTCCTTACCATGAGACGAACTCCCCTGCACATATACCTTCTGAGTCTCTTCTTGCACAAAGTCATCCCAGAGATGATCCCAGGAAGGCATGTTCTCTCGTGAAACAACCGCCTCCACAAAGAATGCCCACTGCTTGGATACTCCATTCAGTGTTGTACTCACAAGGTCAATGCCCTACACAACCTCCCCAATTGCTACAAGCTCATCTCTCACCTGAGTGATCCGAGTAAGGTAAGAGGTCACATTCTCAGATTTAGCCATCCTGGTGATTTTTAGCTTCTCTCTTAGTACCATCTTTCGATTTTCATTCGAAATATGGACAAGTTGGTTAAGGCATCCCACATATGATAAGCTTTGTTCTTATAGGTCAAGTGTGGTACCACATGGTCCTTCACTACAACAAGGATTATCCTCTTTTCCTTGATGTCCTTCTTATTGAAGGACTCCAACGCTGCTACATCTGTGGTTGTGGGCACATGTACCAGATTAGCTTGAGTATTATTCACTACTTCATTCCACAATTCATTCTCCTACAGTATCAACACAATCCTTGCATTCCAAGGAATGAAGTTGGATTCCCCATCCATCCTCTCCTCCAACCTCAACCCTATGGCCATCACACTGAAAATGTAAGTCCAAATCTACCTCTGATGAACAAACGAAAAATACCACTCAAATGTGAAATCCTTCCACAACCGTCTGCTATCCTCTCAGATCCCTAGCTCTAATACCATGATAAAATTCAATGGTTTTCCAACTTGGTTACAAGACTAAGTTAGAATGTTAGTTTAATGTTCAACCCCATTCAACCAAGTCTGCTGAAAAATGAGTCATTAACACATAAAATAATTATGTAGCTTGAACACAAGGAAAAACCTTTACCCTCTTAATGAGCATAAATAAAAACACATTCACAACAAGAAAATTCCATACTCATATTTTTAGCCAAATGGCCTAGTAAAAACCCCCGAGGGGGGAAAACCATGAGAGATATTATCTTTATTTTTTATTCTTCAAAATAGTACAACAGTAATAAGGTACAACAATTAATCCACTTCGAGTGCCACCAACAACTGGGCATAATCCACTTAGAGGGCCACCAACTTAGCTCTTCCTAGGATCAATCGACAACTAGGCATAATCTACTTAGAGGGTCACCAACTCCTAGGTGTACACCTAACTCCCCCCCCCCCCCCCCCCCAACAGACACCTCAAATATGACATCTCCCGGATGACATTGGTACTAGCCATATCACGTCTTACACGCATTGTACTACAACATAATTCATTTGTGGAATCATCTATACATGAACCATTAGATTAGTATAAAAGACCCTCAAGTGTAGGTCCTTTGGTCCCCATTAAGCATGGACCTTCCATGACAGGAAGTTATGAAAGGGATTCTTCATAGAGCCGAGCATTAGCACATCAATGCACTCATTATGGGCATACTTTCCATGGTCCAATGGAGGATCCTACACAAGAGATATTTTTGGATGAGGTTAGTATGATTTGTAAATGATGATAAATCATTGAGTATATATTTAATTGCAGAACTGAAAATTACTAGAACATAAACATAACTTAAAGTATTTCTATCTAACTTCAGTTTTTTGGCATTTACAACTTATCTAAGATGACACACCTCCATTGAGGTGGGATGGCATTAGTTCTCCCAATATTGATGAATCTATGATAGTAGCATAAGACATTGTGAAACCTCACACATAGGTATTTAAATGACTTTATGATTGTAGGATTTAAAAATTAATTTATTTGCAAAATGTCAAAGTTATTTATGAGAAATCAATCATAATGTTGTTTTGTTTCCATAGGTGTTTTCCAAAGATTTTGAGGAACAATCTCCACCTGCGATAAGAAGATCACCCCTCACCTAGGTAACTAGTGCTCTAGATATCAACACTAATACTGTACCTTATAAGACAAGGTTCCAGCAAGGAGGCAATACCTATAACCTTAACTTTTAAATGTCAACCTAGAGATCGTACAAACTTATGAAGGTTCAACACAATATATGCATTTACAAAAGGAAAACGGCCTAGTAGTATAACAATTTAACTAGCTAACAAAGTAGGAATTATATTCTAAATATAAGCAACTTTAAATGACTTGCTAATCTACAGGTTGCAAGAGTGTAAGATCCAATTGTTCTACTTGACACTTAGTTCCTCATCAGTCACTTCAGGGGCAATCTTAGGATGAATTGACACTATTAGCTGAAAGAGATTTCAGTGGAAGTCTTCCTTACTCTACCTCAGGGATACAAAATGCAGGAAATTGAGAAGTTATGTGTTCCATACAAAAATACGATGATGTAGAGGGCTAGCATTTACCAAGTTAATTAGTGGAGTCATACATATAAAAGAAATGGCATGATCAAATTAAATTGCATTCATGACAGCAAATGTATAAAGTTCCCACATACATATTTCAAGGAAATAGTAGGAAAACTACAGTATGCAATGCTTTTCTATGAAATGACTGCAATGATATGGAAATCAAATTTGTTCTAACAAAACACGAGTCCTTGCACCTTCCTTGGGTGGGCCCTTACCCAAGGTCATTATAGGAACCAAATAACTACTTAGATATTGGCTACAACAAGTATTTTTCTCATTAAATATAGAAACCAAAATTACATCAAAACCTTTTCTGAACTCCAATAGCCAGAACTAAACACAATAGAAAAATTATTATGAAAAACAACATAGCCCTTTGGCACACTTGTTCTAATGCTTAAATACAAAAAATGATTTTGTTGATCATCTCAATTAGTTCCTAATATAACTAAAGTTTTCAAATGTTTTTATAATGTTTATTTCCGGGAGCATTGCACAATCTTCTAAGTATTGTCATCGAAACGATATCATGCGAAGAGAAAACATGGATAACATGGGAGATCACAAGCCGCCCACTTGATTTGATCTATCTCAAAATATGCGGACAAGGATTTTTTTTTTGTGGTAATCAAGAATGATTGCACAAAATGACTATGTGGAATGACTAAGCGAATGACTATGCAAAAGACTGCACAGAATGATTCTTCCAACGAATATGACTACACGGTATTTCCTCTTAGCTTATATTTATTTCACTATACATATTCTACTTCTCTCACTTTGTTTGGTATTATTCTCAAATTCCCACCTCATCAAAGGAAGCATTCAACTCAAAGTGTAAGGTAGGAGGAGCATCCTTCTAGTAAGGGGAAATGCCCACATCTCATTTTTATCGCATTCGATTAAATCTATTATTTTTCTACTTGTTTCATTTTGTATATGTGTTTTTGGAGCTTTGTAAACTTGTTGGCATTTTGTAGGAGCCCAAGTGATTTTCACATACACCAATAAGGCCTAATCCTATGCAATTTTGTTGCTTGTTATTTTCCTTTCGAGAGTAACATTGTTCCTTATCTATATTCATATAACATAGGGGTTTTACTCGACCAGTGAATCAATTGAATCGTTTTTATCTCGTTCTCTTTGCTTGAACACTAAATCTCTTTGCTTGAACACTAAAGTAAGTTGATAATAAAACCTTGATTCTTGATGTTTTATGTTTGCATTTGGGTTCAGAGAAAAATAGAAATGTTACATATTTGCGATTGTTTACATTTGTTGTAGTTTAGTAAGATAAATTATAATAACATCAAAATTCATCATTAATTCTTATTCATTTCATTTTTTTTTAATTTTTTTTTTCAAAAATCACTTTTTTGTTATTAAAAAGGAATCAAGGAAAGCTTGAAATACAATCATTATAATAAAACTCAACAAAAATATTATGTCAAGGAAAGCAACAATCTTTCATTTTATAAATATCAACAAAAATATTATGTCAAAGAAGGCAACAATCTTTCATTTTATATTCCACGGAAAGTGAACAATCTTTCATTTTATATTCCACATATTCCACAGAAAGTGAACAAGAAACCTCCCTTAAACTCATTGTAGTCCACACGAAATTGATTGCAAGTCAATTACTAAGACGAAAGATTATTCGGAGGGCTTGACCTGAATGATTTCCGCAACCAAACAATCTACTGTTCAGAGGAATTTCAATCCGCAACCAAACAATCTAAAATTGTGGGCTTCCCTGGATTGAAATGGCTGTGTTGTTCCAATGACAAGTGGAATCTATTGTAGTTATAGCACAGCTTTCTTTCAAAAACCAGACCAAAGAAATCCTTCCTCCAAATTTTGCTCCTCTTCATGAATACTACACAGAGGAGGGGGCGGAAGCATAAGAGCTTCTGCCAAATTCGTAAATAAGTTGAAGGATTCGAACAAGTCCTCCTCCACCACCGCTACAGACTCACCAACGCCTTCTGTTGGCCCACAAACTGATGAGGAGTTACCAGTATCCGTATCCGTATGCCCTGATACCTCGGCACTTGGTGTCTCCAAGCCTGAGTTAATTAGTTGGTGAGAGGAGGAGGAGGAGGGCGGAGGGTTTCTTGGGCTTCTCACTTCTTGTTTCTTGGGATACAACGCAAAGGCTGCTTCTGTAGCGGCAGCTTGAATGTGGCGCGGAGACAAAGAAATCGGTCGTGGAAGGTAATCAATGAGCTCTGGGAAATTAAGCAACGCATGCTTCTTGCCCTTCAGGTTGAAGGAAGCGACGTCGTAAGCTCGAGCAGCCATCTCTGGCGTATTAAAGGAGCCGAGCCAGATTCGGCTTTTCTTATTTGGTTCCCGAATTTCAGACACCCATTTACCCCAACTACGACGACGCACGCCTCTATATGTTGGATATTGCACCTTTGACTTGGTCTCCTGCGGCAGAGAAACGGCAGCCTCGTCTTGCGTTCGAATCCTCTTGATTCCATCCCTAGCTGTCGATGCAGAATTGCTGCTTGCATCTGTGTCTTCTGAAGAAATGACCAAAGAGTTCTCAAGGAGAAAAGAAGCTTCATTATCCATAGTTTCTTGCAGAGAAATTTAAGCCGGTATGATGGTACAACATAGGGATATGATGGTTTGTGGAGTAATTGAGCGTTTAAGTATGGAATTGAAGAGGGATGTTTGACATCCATAACAGCTGGATTACAGAGGGTTTGATTGCAACTTGAGAAGCTGAAGCTGAGTGGAGTAGAGGAGACTAAGTATAATAGTCCATGGTTCGATTAAATCTCGTGCTCGCTAATGACACAATACGCGCAGAACAGCCTGTAATACTGCGTGTTCCTGCTATTATTTCCATGGACTTTCAATTTCCATGGTCAAACCTGTGTGCCGTTGCTCGTTAGTCCACTTGCCAAACCCAAACAAATCCGCTTTTGGTGAACCTTCTACGAGTGAGAAAGGTGTTCTGCTGGCCCGGACTCGTAGTCGGCATAAAATTAATTACTTTTAATTTCCATGGGTAATTTTAATTTCAACTGATAAAGGTGATAAAGGTGTTCTATTCATATTTGCTATAAAATTAATTGCACTAGAAGAAGATGGTGTAAGTTCGTTCTTAACAAAATAATTAAAAAATTTATGTCCACTTAATAATATAAAAAAAATATAAGAAGTATTTAAAAAAAATCCATGTTAGTTTATAAAATAAAATATTACGAAAAATAATTAAAAAATCCATGTTAGTCTATAAAATAAAAACTTAAAACTTAAACCTGCATTTATCAAGAGAGATCAAATTTCTTGAATTTAAATTAAAAAAATACACCTCAAAAAATTGGATCCCTCTCTATATGTAAATCCGAATTTAAGATGGATCTATGTTAATTATTTTCAATTTCAACAATTTATTTTCAAGTCACATTTTTAAATAAACTATTAAATTTAATTTCAATTTTAACGGTTAATTTTAATTGATGATATATTTATTTTTATTAATGTGAATAATTGTAAAAGTAGTTGCAATTCATTTGAACCTGCAAAATTAAAAAGGCATATTAAAAAATATTAAATATTTATTTTAAATTCTTTTATGAAAAAGTTAAAAATTTATTTTGACTCGAGAGTTTGTTTGAATTAAAATCGTCTTGAAGTTCAGAAGTCTCCAAGGACACTCCATCCATAGGGGTGTAGACTGATGATTGGTGGACCATCCACGAGAAATCTCTATAGAATTCTAAATTTTAATACAATTTAATTCAGAAGAAAACAATAATAATATATTTAATAATTTCAAATAAAAGATAATAATTTTAAATATAACATTTAAATAGAATGAAAACATAATGTTTTTTTATAAGAATAGAGATAATTTTTTTTTTTAAATTTCGAAGTGTTATAAATCATAATATAATTTAGATAATGGTGATTTTGTGAATACCCATATAATAGAGGGTTTGTTTTATGTACATATATATGATGGTTTACTAATTCATTTTGGATTTGTATCTTGAACATATGACAAACCATGCTCAATTATGTGAGTTAATGTTTTTGAAATTCCTAAATAACACATTTTGGTAGGTTAGTTGTAAATATTAGTAGGAAAAAATTTATAATAAATCTTACACATTTCTTTGTTCAAAAGATAAGAATTTTATGAAAACACTATAAGGTTCTAGAAAATAATGTGGATTATGTGACTCTAACATGATTCTATTCATAATTGATTATTGAGGCTAAGATGTTTATGATGGGGAGCATTGTGAGATTCATATAAGTGAGAATTAAAGGAAATTTTTGATTAATATTACTAGGTTTATTATTCTTAGTCAATGTGTTGATTGTTCATTTTAGCTCTTAAACAAAGAAAAAATCTCTCATAGAGTGGATGCTAGAGCATAATCAGGCTAGCACATATGTTTGATGAGAACAACATCAACACTAGTATTTTCTCCTTTTCCTCCATTGCTTGTTTAAGGATCTCACCCGAGCATCAAAAATATTGATCCATGTATTCAATGATGTAAAGTATATGCCTCTTGGATCTTGGGCTTGGAATGAGGCATAACAAAGAGAGTCCTTGGGCATTATCAAAATATTTGATAGCCAAAGTATCATCAAATTGAGGTTGTTGTTGTTAAATACATCAAGAATAAAGTGGAGAGTGATAGATAAAGATTCATAGAATTGATAAAAAGGAGATCATCCATATAGAGAAGTGAGAAGTGGGGATTTGATGATGCAAAAAAAAGCTAAATGATGAGAATCAAAATTCTCATAATTGTAATCACAATTTATGTTTTGTTATGTTGATAAGGTCCATTTTGTGCCAGTTTGTATCTAGACTTAATCAAGAATGTACACATCCAACAAATGAATAAAAGATAGATGAGACCCATAAATAATAATAATTACATCATTGATACATGAATACGCGAGTTATGGTATAATGTGCGTCATGATAGTATACTTATATGCATTGACAAGTCATGAACATGAACAAGTATGTCCCTTATCTATGTTATTTCCTTCATTTTATTGTTGTTGTTATTGTTTTTGTTGTATTTTATATGGATACATTGTCTCTCCCTTTAAGGTGCTTAATCCTCAAAGCATTTTATGGAAAAAGATAAGTCTTTGTTTTGGCCATCAATGCTTTCTCATGATTATCCACCATTAAAAGTATGAGAGTCAAAGACATAAGATTATATGAGTGACAAAGCATTGAGAAAAAATATCGAATTGTGAAATAGTCAAAAGACCATAATTGTGATTTTCTATGGACATATTTGGGGGAAGCATATGTGAATGTTCATAGTCCCTAGATTACATAAATGATCCTTTTTTATGTACTTGATGCCATTTTTATGGGAATTTAACTTACAAATGTTAAATAAAATTATCGAAAGGAGAATGGATGAAGAAACCAAACCAAAAGTATGGCTCTATGGACATTAAGAAGTTTTTTCAAAGGAAAATGGTGTTGATAACAAGGGGTGAGAGATTAGAAAAGAGGTCACATTGGAGAATGGATTTAACAAATCTTCAAGTTTAAGACAAAACTATGCAAATCATAGTAAAATGTGAACACTATCTAGGAAATGCAATATTAGGATGGAAGCTTAAAAAAATTGCTAATTTAAGGGTAGAATACTTCCATCACCTATAAAATTAACTAGAGAGGAAAAACATAGTGAAAATTATAAAGACGACTACATTATTTTCTTAAGCTTTTTCTGAGGTAGAGATAAAACTAGTACTGTCCCCTTTTCAAAGGGATAAGATCCAGCTAGGCATGATGGATAGACTAGAGAACTTTTCATAGGTTTTTATGATTTGATTGAAGGATACCTACCAAGGGTTGTAGATGAATATAGGGTCACTAGTAAATTATTAGGCACTTTTGATTCCATATTTTTAGCACTCATCCCCCAAAAGGACAACTATACCTCCTTTGATGGACTTATGCCAATTTCCTTATGCAATTGTATATATAAAATAATTTCAGAAGTGATAGCACCTAAGGTTTTTTATATGATTTCATAGGAGCAGTTTGGATTTTAGCATGGTAGGAAAATTCATGAAGAAATGGGGTGGCATAGGAAGGGTTATATTCCATCAAATTGAAGAAAATGCTAGCAATTGTTTTGAAATTGAATTTATCCAAGGAATATGATAGAGAAATCCCACTATATTTGAGATTAATGTTGAATCATGGTAGGTTTGGGGTACAAGTGGTTAATTGGATTATGAAGGTTTTGTCCACAATTTCTTTTGTAATATTAATCAGTGGTTGGGATTCAAGATTATTTGCTCCTTGTCAATTGTTAATACAAGGGCTCATCTCCATTACTGTTTTTTTGGATAGTTGAAGGATTAAGTAAGCAAATTACAAAAGAAAAAAAGAAATAGAGTAATTAGGGGCATTTACATAGGCATGAATCTAAATTTAACCAATCTACTTTTTGTTGATGATGTCCTATTTTTATTTTATGGGTCCTTAAGGGATGTGGATAGATTCAAGGAGATTTTTTTATAATTATAGTAAAGATTCTAGTATTGAGATCAATTTCCAAATGGATTTGACATCATTGTAATATCTTGATTTTGACCCCATTGCATTAAAGTGTAAATGATGTAATATTGTTATAAAAATCGTGGTGAGGAGCTCAAGGCCAAGGCTCCGCCATCGATTTAGTGATGCATATGCTTTACATGTTAGCCAGGCACAATGGAATTGCAAATATAATGTAAATATGCATTTTAATGAAATACCCACAACTAGCTATGCAATGCAAGAAGAGATGGGAGTATGATTCTACAAGGAATTGGGAGGGAAAATATTCAAACCATTGAACCAATCAAGTCAAGCCAAGTGTTAATGAGAGAACCCATAAACTCTTAACTACCCATGTTGACTTTTGTACCCAATCATTCATTTCTCCCAAGAGTTGGTTGAAATAGTTAATTCCTTGGGGAATGGAGAGGTATGGCTATCCAAATTTGGGTATGGGAAAGCCACCCTTCATGGAAATTCGTGTTTGGATTCCTTGGAAAGAAAAGAGCCATGAAATTGCTCCCCAAG
This sequence comes from Larix kaempferi, assembly GCA_027924585.1. NCBI lineage: Eukaryota > Viridiplantae > Streptophyta > Pinopsida > Pinales > Pinaceae > Larix > Larix kaempferi. The sequence continues at coordinate 12,686,178 of BSBM01000792.1, forward strand.
ACATTCTTTACCCAGGAGTTTTCCTCTTTCACGTTTTTGGAGCCACCTGGGCGTTTTCCCTCCACGTTTTTCTGGTTTTTCATGGTTTTCTAGGTGGGAAGAGGGCGTTTTTGTGTTGTAGAGCTACTAGTAGGAAGAGAGCTCAATTTGGGGGTTTCATTGAGGCCGTTTTGGCCATTGGAATGCTTATAACCTGTGGGAGAAATCGGTTTTTCTCCCTGTGGTCTAATCGCCCTTTCCATAGTCCATTTTTGGTGTGCCCACATTTTGGGGGAAGCCCATGGTCATCTTGTTTGTAAATCCCATTGTTAAAAATGTGTATCCATGCCCAATGATTGTGCTTGCTGTGTGTAGATAGAGTATGTTGGGGTATGGGTTATGGGTATCCATTTTTTGGGCTTGAGCTTGAGTGCAAGCATCCAGAAATGAAGAGGGTTCATATTTATCCATATAAACCCAGCTGTGGACTGGCTTGGCTTAGATGCAATGATTATTTGGTTGTGTATGAACTTGAGTGTCCCATTTTCCGTGTATAAATAATGCCCATCTCAGGGGTGGTCTCTGAGTGGTGAAAGAATATAGGCTGGGCAGAGACCTATGGTTGGGTGGAACGTTGCAGTGACATAGCTAGTTGCTTGGGACCATTTCACAATGAAAATAAGTATTTCTCTATCTATGTGTTTTACTTCTGCAATGTTTTAAATTGATGACTATTATTGATATGCTGATTGCATATGAAATCTGTGTGGATGAGGTTTATTTCCGCTGTGCATGTTTGCTTGATTTGCATATGCACACATTTGTTTTATTCGTATGGATCTAACAAAATGGGATGAGTGTATATAAAATCCCCAGAAGTGTAGTCATGTTCCGTTCCTTTCGTTGGATTGATGGGAGGGGATGTGACAATCATTCTATGGGGTTGAGGATGACCAAGGGAGGATACTGCTTTATGTATTCACTTTTCAACATTTAGATTTTCAAAATGGTTTCAAATGTTTCTGATTTATTCTTGAATCCTAATTAATATTATGGCATTAAATATTAAGATTGGATAGTGTTGTCCATTCACAAGAAGTACCTAGCTCAAGAAATATCGAGAGGATCCTGTTGATGTATTTGTAAGTTCGGAATGTATTTCATATATGTATATTGTATTCCTATAGAGATGTTATTATTCTTCTATACGAAAGTGTTTGTATTCCTATAGACATGTTATTATTCCTCTATATGGAAGTGTCGTTATTTATATTGTAAGTGTCGTAACTTATACTTGATGGGTTATTAGACCACCTTGATGGGGTCAGCCCTGTATGAGTCATGTGGGTAAAAGGGTTATTAGACCACCCTAGTGGGGGTCGGCCCTGTCAAAATTATGTTATGTGGTTAAGTTGAGGCCAACCTAGTAAAGGTTATTAGGCAAGTCAAGTCATGTATAAATAGAGTGTGGGAGGCACTCTATTTGATCAATTCACTTTCTCTCTCACACACTCATTGGAGAGTGGTGCACTTGTGGAGGAGGAGAAGTTGCTGCTAGGAGGACTATCTCTTATGCTTGGGTTGTATGATTGCTCTATCTATCTCTGAGGAAGTTGCAGAGTTTTTCACCTTCTTGGTTTTCCCCAGTGAAACTCTGTGTCTCTTGTGTGCTTGCATTATTGTGTCCATGATTGATATGCTGTAGATATGTTGTAGATATGCTGTACATGTTATTCTCTCAGTTAATATTCTAGATCAGATTGAAATTTCTGAAAAACTAACATGGTATCAGAGCTAGCCTAAAAGAAGGCATGGTATGGCATTTATGACACTTGTTGCACTTGCGAAGCTAGGGCTTGATATAGAAAAAACTAGTCATCGTAGAACTTTCGCTATAAATCCATTTTGGCAACATTTAAGGATCTGAAACTCTTACAAGTCGAAGATAAGATCCCCATGTACCTTGTGTCTGAAGCAAAACTTCTAATTCGTTGTACTTTGTGTTTTATGATCTGTACAATATAGGGTTTCTGCCTCTTCCAGATCTGAGTCATAAACATGTGACGTAGGAAAAAAGATCATAACTTGGGCTAGGAAGATTCAAATGAAATTTCGTAAAAATTGACAGGTAGGTAACGGATTGTAATTTCACAAGCCAAAGTTGCAGAGGCAAAAAGTGAACCAGTGACACGTGGAACTCCATACAAGTTCGCTCTCTTGTTTTATCCCATAAACAGGGCACGTTGTGAAACTTGGCATAACTCTCTCTCAGAGAATCCAATTGAGTTCATACCTATGGGGTTGAAAATATGACAGGTCGGGATACCTCATGTAGAAGTTTCAGACCCTCGGGATTCGTAATTTCAAAGTTACACCAGAAACAATCAGGTGCATATTTCTGTCAAAAAAGAATTGGATTTTGAGCACCTTCATTCATGGCTTTGAGAAATTAGGGTTTCAGAGAAAGTTGGAATTTTTGTAATCAAAGACCACGGCTGAATGCTACTCATCAAAATTGAAATTTATAGACGAAGATAAAAAAAATTGGTTGGGAGAAGGCCAGGCTTGATCAAACCCTAGTTCAGGACTTTGATCGAAAAAGTGGAAAATTAGGGCTTCTGCAAAAGTTGGAATTTTTTAAGTCTGTGACCATGACTGGAAGCTCCTCAGAAAAATCAAAGTTTAGAGCTTTGGATCGAACATTTTGGTTGGGCAGAAGGGTGGGCTTTATAAAACCCTGGTTTGGGATCCTGTCCAGAAGATCGGGAAGTTTCAAAGGCAATTTTGAGGGGTGAAAACTTTGCAGTTTTCAAATTCTGAGTATACTAGCTTAATCAGCTCATCAAGGCGCATCTTTCTATTCTTTTGGAAGTTTGAAATTCAAAGTTTGAATTTTTAGGGTTTCTCTAACAAACCCTAATCCAGCTCCAGATCCAGTTTCTGCAAATCAAGTTGTTTGGGTTAATCCTAGAAGAGAATGGATTGGTCACCTGCATAAGTGAAGAAGTTCCAGTTTTAGGGGGAGATAAGGCTAAGGCCTTACATAAGAAGATTACAAGCAATCTCGACAGGTATGACTTATCCAGGTATGTTTCGAGGTCTGTTCATGATTAAGCTTATGGTATATTTGTCTTAATTAAGGCTAGTACAATCTTGATTAACTTTAGACTTCTTGTATCACCTTAATAAAATATGAATGCATTCATTGATTAGGGTTTTGACACTTATGATTGTACTAATGCATTGTGGTGTTGTATGAGGTTGATGTTGCCCACTAACATGAAAGGTACATCAAGAAAGACTAATGTTCTAGTTCAAGAACATATGACCATGGTGACATGAAGACAAAGATTCATCCATTGTCATGGATCACATAGAATATCTACTTACGAGGTATGTATAACTTGGTTCTATAATGGTTAACCTATGAGATATGCAGGTTACTAGCACAAGTCATTGAAGAGAACAAGAAGATATTATGCGGGTATGTTAGACATAACTAGCGAGCATGCTAATCCAGGTATGTTTTTCCTATATCAAGTTAGAATCCTACCTTATGTTAGGATCTCTTATATAAGTTTACATGGCATGATTTATAATGATTATTCATTGAAGTTAGTAATCATGGTTTAGGCATATTATGCTTCTTACTTTGATTGATGATATGACTAACCAAAAAAGTCCTTTGGTCAAATAAGAATATGCATGAGTAAAAGAAGTATTCCGTGAAACCTTGAATACTAATGTTTATAATCTGTGTTTGAAATGATCATGACTATACATGTTTAAGATTATTGTGTTTTGATTATACTAATGAATGTATGATTATGTATGAGATCTCAAGGACAACACAATGATGATACTAGTAAACATGCATAGTGATCAATGATGGATATAAGTTCAAGGACAGGTAATCTAGGAAGCAAAGATCAAGAGGGAGCACACTCCAGTAGTTTATGCAAGGATGCAGACATTCAGAGGGATTTGACCACTTCTCACAATCCACATCAGAATGGAGTTGCAGAAAGGAAGCAAAGACTAAGAGGGAGTCCACCCTACAACCAAACAAAGATAAGTATTTGAATTGTCATTTCTTGCATATTTGTTTGTTTAAATAATATTGTTCAATGATGTATATGCTTATGTTCCTAGACTTAGGGTGTGTATTATTCATATTAGAATAATTGCATTAATGAACAATATACTACTAATATGCATCTGATGGGTAAGTGGCCTAAGGCACTGTACAACATTACATTGCTACTTATCTAGAATGAAACCTCTTTGTTGACATGTTGGGAGTTGTGCACACTCTTAATAATGTTTTGGTAGAGATTGGAAGGCATCTAGAAAGTTATAGGATATGGATAAATGTTGTATTGAAGCATTGGCTAAGATAATTGCATGACTGTATGACATATTTATTTATGTGTAAGAATTTGTTCTGAAAACTATGAGATGTTTTCTAATCATGCAATTTAACTTGTTTTGTAGGAAAGATCGTATACCATTACCTACAAAATAAGGACTACAACATTTGTTCAACAACAAAGTTATCTATTGAAGATATTGAAGTTCCCAGGATTTGGGAAGAATGCCATGATTGAGGAGTACCAGTCGATCATGAAGAATGATGTTTGGGATGCAGTCCCAAGAGCTGAAGGGAAGTCTGTTGTGACTTCCAAATGGATCTACAAGATCAAGCATGCTGTAGATGGTAGCATAGAGAAATACAAAGCGAGATTTGTAGCTCGTGGCTTCTCCCAAAAAGAGGGGATAGACTATGAAGAGACTTTTGCTCCTGTAGCCATATACACTTCCATCAGATAAGTACTAGCTCTGGCTACAGTGATGAAGTGGAAGATACACCAAATGGATGTCAAGATGGCTTTCTTGAATGGTGTAGTCGAGGAGGAAGTGTATGTGGTGCAACCACTTGGTTTTGAGACACATGACAGGGAGTCATATGTGTGCAGGTTGAAGAAATCCTTGCAGCAAGCTCCTAGGACTTGGTATGGTAGGATAGACAGCTTTCTATCCATTTTGGGCTTTACCAAGAGTAAAGTGGATTCCAACCTTTACTACAAGGTTGAGGAAGGCAATCCAGTGATACCACTTTTGTATGTGGATGACCTATTTGTAACAGGAGAGGATGGATTGATTGCTGATACCAAGAGGAAGCTTGCTGTTGAGTTTGAGATGAAGGACTTGGGTATGATGCACTACTTTCTAGGCATGGAGGTGTGGCAGAGTGTAGATGGAATCTTCCTTGGACAATGGAAGTATGAAGTAGAGATCCTGAAGAGGTTCAGGATGATGGACTATAAGGCCATGGCCACACCTATGGCATCAAACTTGAAGCTTCTGTGTGATGCTTCATCTAATCTGGTTGATGTCACGATGTATCGTTAGATGATTGGGTCCTTGATGTACCTAACGAATACGAAACCAGATATTTGCTTTGTGGTGAACACATTGAGCCAGTTCCTGACGGATCCCTGAGGTGTTCACCTGGTTGCTGTAAAGCATATTCTAAGGTACATAAAGGGTACAATTGATTATGGGCTCAAGTATGATGCGAATCAAAAGTTTAACCTGCAGGGTTATGTTGATTCAGATTGGGTAGGTAGTGCTGCAGATAAGAAGAGCACATTTGGGTGTTGCTTTAGTATGGGATCAGGTGTGATCTCTTGGTTTAGTAGGAAGCAGTCGTGCGTAGAACTGAGTATAGCTGAGGCTAAGTATGTTGCATCTTGTTCGGCTAGTTGTGAGGAAGTATGGCTCTGGAAGCTACTGTTTGAGTTATTTGATCTCCCGCTGGAGGCTACTGATATCTTTTGTGACAACCAGAGTTGTGTGAAGCTGTCTAAGAACCCAGTGTTCCACGACAGGTCGAAGCACATAGAGATCAAATATCACTATATCAGGGATATGGTGCAGAGAGGAGCAGTGAAGCTCCTGTATGTTGCAACAGATGAGAAGGTTGCAGATGTGCTGACGAAGCCACTAGCCAGAGTGAAGTTTGAGTACTTCAGAGAGAGGCTTGGTGTTCCTCAGATTGATGACACTTCGAGGAAGAAGTGATGGACACATTTGCAAGAGCCATTCCTAGCATGGTGAGAGGAGGATCCTTCCATGGATATGGATGTAAGCGCTGGATGATGAGCATCAGAACGATGCTTCGGTTATTGCTCTATATATGCATCATGTTGGATGCTTGTTATGATCAGTTGGATCATGTATATATATATGCATCATGTTGGATGCTTGGACCATGTATCTATATATGTATCAGGTGGATACGTTGTATGATCAGGTAGATCATGTATGTTGATATATATTAGGTGGATACATTGTATGATCAGATGGATCATGTATCTGTGTATGTATTAGGTGGATACATTGTATGATCGGGTGGATCATGTATGATGATATGCATTAGGTAGATACTTGGTATGCATCAGGTGGATGCATTATATGATCAAGTTGATCATGGATGATGAGCTTCAGGATGTTGCTCCAGATGACATGCATCAGGACGATGCAGTGATGATGATCAGGATGATCGTGTACATCAGGATGATGTATGGTGAGTATCAGGTTGATACTCTGTGGCCGTGGATAGGTTGTGCAGATGAGCATATAAGTAGACCTGGGAGATCCGACAGGTAGAGTTGTGTGCTCATAACATCCTGGGATGCTCTTTCGAGGCATTGCTCTAGGAGGACATATAAGTAGACCTGGGAGATCTGGTAGGTAGAGATGTGTGCTTGTAACAACCTGGGATGCTCTTTCGAGGCATTGTCATATGGCATGTAAGTAGACCTAGGAGATCCGATAGGTTGGGCCGTGCACTAGTACAAAATGAGAGATAAGTGACAAAAAAAACGACCAAAATCCGCATATAAATGAACACTTTTAAGTTGGTGACCACTGGTAGCAAATTAGTGGCCATGTATCATGCGACCAAAAATGTTGTCATATTTAGCTTGGTCATTTATAGCTTATCTTGTGGTCATATATTTGGTCATTAATTTGGTAATATATTTGGTCATTAATTGTCACAATTAATTACCACATTTTTTGTCACGTGATAAATGACCGCTAATTTGCTACCAACGATTTCCAACTCAAAAGTGGCCATTTATATGCATATTTTGGTCATTTTTTTGGTCACTTATCTCTCATGTTGTATTGGTGATCGTTTATATGCAAATTTTGGTCATTTTTTTAGTCATTTATCTCTTTTTAGTGGTTTCAAAATATAAATGGGCATGGTGAAATTGAACCACCAACCTCCTACCTATAAGGAAAGTGCTCTACCATTGATCTACTGCCCTTAAATACAATTCCTTATGCATTCGCTACCATTGATCTCTACTCAGATTCATCACTGTAGGGTTTTGTTTTTTGAGTGTAGATCTGCTTACCATGTGCCAAAAACAGTAAAACGTTAACAAGTAGTTCTCAATGTAGCGGAGGGGCAAATTCCCAAAGGGATGTGTGCTCCAAATCAAGGTTGTCCCCAAAGTAGACATGTCCAAACTATTAGTTACAGAACATTTCCTTAGTTGTACCCAACTATCCCCCAGTCATACCCAGCCACTTCCACCTTTCAAACACAAAGTAAGAGAAAAAACAAACTCAACTTTCAAAATAATGTTATAACGAATTACCATAAATCATAGAAAAGAACATATCAATTTCACATCGCATTTTCTTTTAGAATTGTATTCATTAAACAAATTACAGTTGGGGAACTACAAACTTTTCATTCAAGCCAATGTTCAATAAATTCAATATAATTATATGAGTATATTTTCCTCTCCAACTTGCAGGTTTCTTATGCAAATAGTACTACTTCTATAGATAGAATGCAATATTTCAAGATAGGTAAGTTGCTGCCTATGCAATTAGACACCATAGTAGCGTGATAACATGTTTTATCGTTTGTAAGTAATTCTACCAATAACCATCATAGTAATTATCTTGTAGTAAAATCTTAAAATACATTGATTATAATTATTTGGTTTCAACCAAATGACTCAAAACAGGTCAATATTACCAATCACATTGAACTAACACTATTCATATTTTAGTTTTATTTATTTGGAAATGCATCCTATAGGGCGTTCAATATGCACCTTGCAGAAGTGCATTTAATGTTGTTGCTGTGGGGATGTGAAACATTGGATCTAATCCAACATTCAATCCTATGGTTCATAATCCTGCAGTAATAGCATTAAATGCATTGCTACAGGGTGCATATTGAATGCTATTAACTTACAGCTGTCTTTGCCAATGATACTGTGTCATGAGGGGATTTCATTGCCTTCAAATTATCCAAGATTTGTACTTGTCCTCATCTATAATCACTTGTGGGGCTTTGAACTTGGAGCTCCTCCATACAAACCTGATTACTTTGTTGTTTGCTGCTGGACCACACAGCCCTAGTTTGCATCATTGTTATTGGGATGCCTAATAAGGTGATCCAAGATTTTGTGATTTGCCCTGCTAAGGCTGCTACCAAGAGCTGAAAATGATGTAATTCTTGCAGTGGCCATCCTCACTAAAACACATCTAAAATTAGGAATTAAGCAGCATTTGGAATATTTGTACTTACATTGAAGGCAGAGATGGAGGGCCACTCAAATTTCCTTGGGAGTAGTTGGGTTATAGATCAAGTTGTCTATCTACATTCCTATAGTGAGCCCAATTTACTAAGAAAAGGTCTTGAGGGTCTTTTTGGATTAAGGGGCATCCTAGGAAGTGGGGGTATTTGCAATCTTCTTAGAATATTGTGCATTGGTTTTGTGGCTGAGACTATATTGGCACTGCTTGCTGCTAAGGGTGCATTGCCACTACTTCTTGTTGTGATTGTGTTTCTACTTGAATTGCAGGTACTTGAAGAAGTTGTTGAAATGAAGGATGTTGTTGCAACTGAAAATTTTGCTATATAGTAGGTTGTTGTTGTTGTTGTTCTAACTAAAGAGTAGGTTTTGTTGTTGGGGTTGTGCTTGTTGATGGTGATAGTGCTGCATAGCTTGTAACGGCATACTCAGAGGAACTTGTTGGATAGTAGGAGTATCATTTTGTTGCACTTGAGATTGGGAAACATTCAATTTCCCATATTGAGATAATGAATGTTGTGACAATCGTAGCTAACCATATTAAGGTTGCTGTGTAAGTGGTTGAGAGACCTATATCTGTTGACCATATTGCAAGGATTGTTGAGGATACAATTGTGAATGAAACTGTGGTGGTTGTGAATGCTAATGTTGAAATGGATCTTGCATCTATTGCTGCATCTGACATGGCTACTAGAATGGACGGATCCAATTTTTAGGTTGAGACTTCCTTTGTGCAGGAGGTGAATTAAATCCATGTTGGAATCATAGGATTCAGTACAATAAAATTGCAAGAAGTCATAATTCTTCAAAAATAGGGTGACATAGAAAACCTTTTAAAGATACATGCTGGCACGACCAAAAATAACCAAATAATAAAAATAATTCTAAATGCAATTCCATACTGAAAAAAGTCAACTAGATAAGAATTAGTGTCATCTAAGAAGGGTACATTCTTGAAGTTACTCATGTGCAATGATCAAATTTGAGGCATCTTTCCCGCTGGCAGCAAGTAGTAGGTAGTAAATGTTCATTCTGCTCAACTTCAGCACTTGTTTGAAGGAACAATGTTTCTCTTGGAGTTTTTTTACTAAAGCTCTTGTAGTAATGGTGAGGGAGGAAAAGACGGGATCTTATTATAAGGCAAGATTATTTTCTTGCTTGGCTTGTTGCGAAATATAAAATCATCCAGATAGGGAAAAATACAGTATTTTAGGTATTCCTTTTGGATTTAATGTTCCTATAAAGGTTTTATGGGACCTAGTATTGCAAAAAAATGAAAGCAAGGTTCAGTGATGGGCTTCCCAAGACATTTATTTTGTAGGTGTTATCCTCATCTCAAGACATTCCTTTTGCAGGTGTTAGCCTCATTTGCAGAATATTATATGCAAGCCATGCATTTTACTCTTTTTTCTCCATTCCATCTAGTATAGGTCATTGGGAGTTGGCAATATTTCTGACATTTTCTTTGGGGGTAACAGGGTTTGAAAAGGGGCCTTCTGAACTTTGCCTAGAAAAGTTGGAGGGCTTGTTCTAATTAATATCCATGATCAAGGCACAATATTGGCATAATGAATGGTAATGTACTTGTTTTTGGCCTTTGTATTCAAAATTATCTACATGCAAATAGCATATCGGGTCCCCACAACATTTGTAACATAGTTGGTGTGGCTGAATTGTTTAAAATCATTTGTTCATGTATTCCCAAATAGGGAAAGCTTGGCAGTTGGTATCCCAACAAATTGCGTTGGTAATAGATAGAATATTTATGTGGATGGGATTTGGTTGCAAAATCATATTGGCAGTCAATTTGCACTATATCAGTGAAGGTGATATGTTGGGTTGATTGGAAACTCTTCATTTACTGGAAAATAGTTGGCAAGGAAAGGGTTTCACGCACGAGGAGATTTATTGGACAAGGTCTCATATACATTGTTTTATTGGAGAACTCTTAACTAGTATCAAAGAAATTAGGCATTGGACTGACAAAGGTTGGGAAGGAAAGGGTTTCGCATAGGGAGATTTATGGGACAAGGTCTCAGGTAAATTTCTTTCTCAGAGAACTCTTAACTAGTATCAAAGACACCAGGTTGTAGTCTGACATGCTTTCTCAACATGTTATCAGTTGATTCTATTTTAAGCTAAATTTGGATGTTCATGGGATTATCTAGCAATATTGGAAATGGTATATGGAAAGCCATTTATGGGCTTTGTTTAGAGGGATTTCTCTCCTACACAAAGCATAGATCCCCGTTGAGTGGGTTGTGTCCTCACTGACAGACAAAAAAGAACATATTCTCCATATTTCCTTAATGATGAGTTTAAATAACAAAAGCAAAAGGCGGGTATAGGAAATATAACTTATGGGTTCAAAATCCTGTACTTTGTGCAAACTAGTCTACAACAATGTTCAACACAAATATGCTACAATACCTACACACATAGATACACCAGAACCTTTCTCAAAGACTAGTTAGTTACACATATGAACTTTGAATACACATTGGGATATTTATTGGACAAGGTCTTGTATAAATTGCTTTCTTGGAGAACTCTTTGTTGATGTATATATAACTTCGGAATGTATTTCATATATGTATATTGTACTCCTATAGAGATGGTATTATTCCTTTATACGGAAGTGTTTGTATTCCTATAGAGATGTTATTATTCCTCTATACGGAAGTGTCATCATTTATATTGTAAGTGTCGTAACTTATACTTGATGAGTTATTAGACCACCTTGTTGGGGTCAGCCCTGTATAAGTCATGTGGGTCAAAGGGTTATTAGACCACCCTATTGGGGGTCGGCCATGTGGGTCAAAGGGTTATTAGACCACCCTATTGGGTGTCGGCCCAGTCACCGTTATGTTATGTGGTTAAGTTAAGGCCGACCTAGTAAAGGTTATTAGGCAAGTCAAGTCAAGTATAAATAGAGTGCAGGAGGCACTCTATTTGATCATTCTATTCTCTCACACACTCTTTGGAGAGTGGCGCACTTGTGGAGGAGGAGAAGCTGCTGCTAGGAGATGTCTATCTCTTATGATTGGGTTGTATCATTGCTCTATCTATCTCTAAGGAAGTCATTGGGGTTTTTCACCTTTATGGTTTTCCCCATGTAAACTCTGTGTCTCTTGTGTGCTTGCATTATTGTATCCATGATTGATATGCTGTAGATATGTTGTACATGTTGTTCTCTCAGTTAAGATCCTAGATCATATTGAAGTAAATTCTAAAAAACTAACATGGTATCAGAGCTAGCCTGAAAGAAGGCATGGTATGGCATGTATGACACTTGTTGCACTTGTGATGCTACGGCTTGATATAACAAAAACCAGTCATTGTAGCACTTCGCTATAAATCCATTTTGGCAAATTGTTCGGTTATGAGACTTTTATAGGTCGAAGATCAGATCCCCATGTACCTTTTGTCCAAAGGACAACTTCTAATTCATTGTAATTTGTGCTTTATGATCTGTACAATATAGGGTTTCTGCCTCTTCCAGATCTAAGTCATAAACAAGTGACCTAGGAAACAAGGTCATAACTTGGGCTAGGAAGCTCCAAATGAAATTTAGTAAAAAGTGATAGGTAGTGCATGGATGGTACTATTTCAGGTAACTGTTTTAGAGGCCGAAACTGAACCAGTGACACGTGGCACTCCGTACAAGTTCGCTCTCTGGTTTTATCCCATAAACAGGTCACGTTGCGACACTTGGCATAACTCTCTCTCAGAGAATCCAATTGAGGTCAGATATATGGGGTTGGAAGTATGACATGTCGGGATACCACAGGTAGAAGTGTTAGACCTTGTGGATTGGAATGTTCAGAGTTACACCAGAAACAATTAGGTACATATTTATGTCAAAACAAAATTATTTTTTAGCACCTTTATTCATGGCTTTGGGAATTTAGGGTTTCAGAGAAAGATGGAATTTTTGTAATCGAAGACCATGGCTGAATGCTACTCATCAAAATCGAAATTTAGAGACCAATATTAGAATTTTTGGTTGGGAAGAAGGCCGAGCTTGATCAGACCCTAGTTCGGGACTTTGATCGGAAAAGTGGAAAATTAGGGCTTCTCCAAAAATGGAAATTTTTGAAATCTGTGACCACGGCTAGAAGATCCTCAGAAAAATAGAAGCTTATAGATTTGGATCGAACCTTTTGATTGGGCAGAAGGGTGGGATTTATCAAACCCTAGTTCGGGGTCATGTCTAGTGAATCCAGAAGTTTCAAAGGAAAATTTGGGGGGTGAAACTTTGCAGTTTTCAAATTTTGAATATACCGGCTTGATCAACTCATCAAGGCGCATCTTTCTATCCTTTCATAATTTTGAAATTCAAAGTTTGAATTTTTAGGGTTTCTCTGACAAACCCTAATCCAGCTCCAGATCCAGTTTCTGCAAATCAAGTGGATTGGGTTAATCCTAGAAGAGAATGGATTGGTCACCTGCATAAGTGAAGAAGTTCCAGTTTCAGGGGGAGATAAGGCTAAGGCCTTACATAAGAAGATTACAAGCAATCTCGACAGGTATGACTTATCCAGGTATGTTTCTGTAAGTTTTAAACCTTAACAGTGAAGTACAAACTTATATCTATTCTTAAGCATTCACAGAAAATACACAATGGCACACACATTACACAGAGATTTTCACCTGGAAACCCTTAACCGGGAAAAAAACCAGCCAAACTTAGAGCCGCATAGCTCCTTTTTCATTATATGTTTATTTTACATGTACAATACAATAAATGGTATTCTGCAACATCTAAAACCCTAATTCGTTGACTCGAATTAGGTTACAACCCTAATTCCTTTTACCGGAATTAGATAGAGTACAATGGGTCGAAAATCGCGAAAAAGCAAAAAGCAACCCAAAAAATTTTGCGCTCCGTGTCGTTTCGGAACCTAACGGTCTGAAACGAAGGGGGTGGGCCCTGTCGGGCTACTAGTGCCGTAGGGATCGTGTTGTACACGCAGCGACCATGTGAAGAGATATAACATACCCAACAGTTTCGAGGTCTGTTCATGATTAAGCTTATGGTATATTTGTCTTAATTAAGGCCAGTACAATCTTGATTAACTTTAGACTTCTTGTATCACCTTAATAAAATATGAATGCATTCATTGATTAGGGTTTTGACACTTATGATTGTACTAATGCATTGTGGTGTTGTATGAGGTTGATGTTGCCCACTAACATGAAAGGTACATCAAGAAAGACTAATGTTCTAGTTCAAGAACATATGACCATGGTGACATGAAGACAAAGATTCATCCATTGTCATGGATCACATAGATCCTCATCCCCCTCTCTTGTGCCTTAGTTTTTGATAAACCCTAGCATAGATGATTAGAGGCTGGGATCCTTGGAGAACAAAAGAAGGAGACCTTGAATCTAGGTTTCGTGAAGTGCCAAGCTTGAAGGAAGGTATAATATTATGTACTTGCTTCATTCATTAATAAATATTAGATGTTCTTTCATTTCCAAATATGACCTGTTCATGTGTGTCTCAGATTTGATTACAGTTTGTTTATAATCTGATGTCTTCTTCTGTTATGAATATCAGTCTTATATATGTAGTCAAATGTATTTGAGAAAGGTATCAAGTTGTTTTGCAAGTGTGGTCCTTAGTTCAAAAGTCTTCTGCTTCTGAGCAACCAACCACTGTAAGTCATGCTGGGAGCAAGTTGTCAGCCAATGCTAGTCATGCTGAGAATACCAATGTTGTAAAGGAGTCTCGACCTATAGGATGAAAACCAAAGTTCCCTTGTAAACTTTGCAAGGGAGATCACCTTACTCACCGATGCCTTGCCATTCCATAGGCACGAAGAGTGTGGTCCATGTCTGAAGGAACTTCTATTCTTGAGTTGTCTATAGATTCCCTACAGTCAGATCAACCTTTGGTTGATAAAGTGGTTGAACCAATGCAATATTTGGTCGACCCCACTCTTCCTTCGGAGAGTGAAGTGATCGAATCGATGCAATCTTCGACCGATCCCATCAGTCCTGCAAAGATTGATGCACCTACTGCGGAAGTCTTCTGCATTACTAGTTTGGATTTTCCTGAAAAAGGGGGTACTTCATCTGTGCCATGTGAACCCCTACCAAGCCATAGGATCATTTCCTTTGATTGGAATAGTCTAGCCGAACCTCGTCTTCCTTCTTCGACACCTTTCCAAATAAAGGTTGATATCAGGAACCATACGGTTGATCGATGCATTATAGATGAAGGAGCTTCTATTAGTATCTTATCCGCTTATGCTTGGAGAGATTTGGGTTTCCCTAATGTTTTTCCAGCTGTTAATTGGTTGTTGACCTTCGATAGAAGACCTAGTGAACCGATCGGATTCCTCCGTCAGGTACCTGTTACTTTGGGTGGAAAAACAGTCTTAGTTGATTTTATGGTTTTAAAGGACCCTATGGATTTTGATATGATCCTCGGGTGTGATTACGTTTATGCTATGCATGTTGTGGTGTCTACGCTCTTTCGTGTGATGCATTTTCCTCATAACGAAAGCATCGTCACTATCGAATAAGTTGCATTCGTTGATCCTCCTTATTACCCAACTGTAGACCAGTCTGATCCCTTGTCATTAGGCACTACTATGTCACATGGGACTTATGTGGCATATTGTTCCTTGAGTTCAACTACTAATGAGAAGAAGTCTCTGAGTTCATGCTTACCTTCTCGGGACTTAGTCCCGGCTTTTGACCAAGTGACACCTCCATCTGAATGTTTACATATGTGTTCTATCTGGGATGATATACTTCCTTCTGATGAAGTTTTCCTAGAGTCCATAGTACAGTTTGCCATTCATTTGGATATTGATCCAGTCGCAGTCATGTCCAGCCCTGGTTTGACCTTAAAGTATGATCTTCCTACTGTTGAGTCTTTGGACTCTCCTATAGATCCACAAATCGGTGTTCTTGCTGAGTTTGATTCTGCTTCTAGAATTTTCAACTCCCGTGATGATGAATTTGTTTCTGCAGATTCCATCATGTCCTTCAACTTTGATCTTCATCCTGAAGTTGATCTTGTTGATTGTAAGTCCTCGGGCTTGGGTACCATAGAGTCTTCATTTGAAAACTCTACCTTGTTTATGCATGTTGTTGATGATAGTGAAATTGAAAGTATTTCTACCACCGTGACTTGTATCGGGTCTTTTTTTACATATGTTTTAGATATGATCTTGGTACTGATGTTTCTTGGAGACAGGATTATTAGATGGATTTGTACTTGCTTAATGGTCCTTTTCGACACCTTGTGCGACCATGTCAGGTATATTCAGAACCTTGCATGTAGGTTTAGGCTTCCCCGCTGTTGTGTTGCATTTGAACCTTCTGCCATCCGAATTCACCATAGGGTCGAACCTGTTGGATATTGGTGTGTTAGCCATATCTTTATGCATTGTGCACCAGTCCGACAGTAGAGCCTACCTAACATGGGTCACCCTAGTCAGCACCCTTATGCCATTTTGGTGCCCATGTTGAGTTTTTCTCATAGGCTCGGGAGCCTTTTTAGATTTACCATGACTTTGAGAAGAAGCCTCATATCTTTCTTCCTCATATATTTTTGGCCATCCCTGATAAGGCTCCCATCTTTGTGTTTAAGTTGCATATGCATCTGTTATGATCCTACTTGCGCTAATGAGCCTGATGCCAGCTTCCACGCTTTTAGCTCATTGTATAAGCCTCCATCTCTGATCTCTTTTCCACTAATCCCTATATCATTTCGCCTTCGCAATTTGACACCTTTTACCTAGAGGAGACACACCTTGAGTGTCCTTATCTTTCTCATGTTCCTTGCATTAGGCATAGCTTTGTTCCATGCACTTGGAGCTATTTTCGCATGTCCCTGACACTCGTCTCCTCCCATTTGAGCATTCTTCTACCTTTACTTCGAGCTCGTTAAAAACAATAAGTAGGTTACGAGCATTCTTTCACCTTCACTTCGAGCTCGTTAAAAACAGTAAGTAGGTTACAAGCATTCTTTCACCTTCACTTAGAGCTCGTTAAAAACAGTAAGTAGGTTTCGAGCATTCTTCTACCTTTACTTCGAGCTTGTTAAAAATAGTAAGTAGGTTATGAGCATTCTTTCACCTTCACTTCGAGCTTGTTAAAAATAGTAATTAGGTTGCGAGCATTCTTCTTTTACTTTGAGCTTGTTAAAAAAAGTAAGTAGGTTGCAAGCATTCTTCTTTTACTTTGAGCTCGTTAAAAACAGTAAGTAGGTTATGAGCAGTCTTCCACCTTCCCTTCGAGCTCGTTAAAACCAGTAAGGAGGCTATGAGCATTTATTTCATCTTCACTTCGAGCTCATTAAAAACAGTAAGGAAGTTGTGAGCATTTTCTGTATCTCCTTTGAGCTCGTTAAAAACAGTAAGGAGGTCATGAGTTTACTTTTTTAGACTCGTTAAACCTTTATGGAAAAGATCCCTATGGAGTTCTTTTAAGCCCTTTTCAGACTCCTTAAATAGAAAAAGTTTGTCGAGCATAGTTGTCTTTTCAGGCTTGTTAAAATAACTGAACCGACATCCTCTTAGGTATAGAATTACCCCTTTTCCGGGCCTTGGTGGATCATTTACGGAAAAGGTATACTCTAGGTATACTTGTGTATGCACTAGAAGAGTTCTTCTTCCATTGTTTTATACTTTTTCGGGGGAGGAGACTAACTTTACGAAAAAGGACCTTTCAGAGCCTTTCTTTAGGGTTTTCAGGCTCTCTAAACATGAAAACACCAAGCAAGCATTCACCTACTTAGGCTCGATGTGAAATACAGGAGATGGTTAATAGAGGACTGTTTAAGTTTTTCAACTCTATAAGCAAGAAAACACTGCCGAGCACAGACCAATCCGGGTTCGATATAAAATCCACGGATAGGTGTATGGAGTTTTCTTCTAGGTTTTTTAGACTCCTTAAATATGAAAATACCGTTGAGCATGCTTTAGTTCTTTTTCAAGCTCGTTAAAAAATGAAAAAGGAAAGGGAAGGGAAGAATGTTAAAATATCTTTCAATATGATGGCAGCGAGTCTACTATATCCTTGAACAAAGCACCTGTTTTGAGTCTATCAAAAAAGTTGGGTTCTAGTGTTGGCCTTAGGGTAAAACTGATCTCAGAGTTCTTACTCCTCCATTTGGTTAGTCTTACAATCATATGGAGAATCTGTTAATGTCTCCTACATTGCAGATTTGCATCGTGGTCTCTTTGTGTTCAAAACTTCCTAAGTCACTCTTGTGTCGTGCTCACTGTTCAAGGATATAACCTGTTTCGTCCATTCTGCAATTTCCTTGACCTCATGTGTCGACCATTCCTTGGTGTCAGTATGTTTCATCATGTTTTCAGTCCTACTCCAAATCAGCTCATACCTGTTGAGTGTCCCTCGTGTTGGATGATGGAGGATGCCTTAAGGACTCCCTTCCAACGGACTTCTTCCCATCGACTTCAACTCATTATGCTATGGGAACGAAGTTTAGAGTTTCGGTTAGTACCTTGGGGATTGCAGTCATTAGTGGCAATTTCCCTCGCCATTGGATAGATGGGAATACATCAATGTCTCCTATCCGATAGATTCTTCAAGTGTTCGACAACAAGACTACTTATTCACACTTGTTTGAATGTACTAGGTACCTTGGGTTCCATTTCATTATTGGTGGACACCCTCGCATTTGTTAACGGTATATATCAATGACCAGTAATCAAACGATACCTCCCATGTTCAACATCAACTCATTTATTTGCATGGATAGGTTTGTACCTTAGGTCTTTTTTGGATGAAGACCTTGGGATCTTCGATAGAATCACCTCATTTATGTTATCACCCAAGTTGCGTAAGACTGAGCCACACTCTTTTTGGCTCTTGATGAGACATAGATCCAGCTTGTTCTCTATGGCTATTTTCTCCAGTTTTGACATAGATCCACCTTGTATTTATGTGGCTATGTTTACACTTATGTTCCTCATGGATTCACACTTCTATTCTAGTGGCCATGATATATTCATCTGTATTTGGATCATTAGTGTATCCGCTTGGAGGTCATGTTCCACTATTTGAACATGGACAGTTACCCCAAGGATAAGTTTGTCTAACATTGCCTTTGCTTGCAGGTATTTCATTTGAGCCTGTGATTCTTGGTTTCTACGGTTCCTCCATGATTCAACTCTTTGTTATTTATAATATATTTCGGCCATCGTTTTCCTCACTCCCTCTAACCTCATACATTAGGGGGCATTTGTTATAGCTTAAAATGACACCTCTCCATCCGTGACGACACTTGCATCCCTTGGTCGCATTACGACACTTCTTGAGATCAAGTTTAGTCACACAACAAGACATTTGTGGATTGAGGGGTCATTTGGGACACTAAAAATGGTTGAAATTACTTCACTCTTGGCCCATTTGATGGTGATAACCCTTAGGAACATTTTTCCAGACCAAACCATCTCTTGAAAATCATCAGAAAACCCTGTTTTTGGCTATTTTTATCCAAAAACGCTGGTTTCCTATGTATAGAGTAGGGCATACTAGGATGTGTGCGCGACTCTACTTCAATAAAGTAGCGCATGTGCACGACTCTACTTCAATAAAGTAGTGCACACCTTGATAAATGTGCTAGTTTGTCTACTACAGAGTAGGGCATTTTCCTGTACTAGTCAAAATCTCGAATTTTGGGTAAGTTAGGTTGGTTGGGGAACCTCCTACTTAGTTATAACTACTTTTCCTCTCCTTCATTGACTATATAAGGAAGGTAGAAGGGCCATGTGAAGGGACCAAGCCTATAACATTGTTATGCTAGAGGAATGGAGACCCTCATCCCCCTCTCTTGTGCCTCAGTTTTTGATAAACCCTAGCATAGCTAATTAGAGGCTGGGATCCTTGGAGAACAGAAGCAGGAGACCTTGAATCTAGGTTTCATAAAGTGCCAAGCTTGAAGGAAGGTATAATCTTATGTACTTGCTTCATTCATTAATAAAGATCAGACATTCTTTCCTTTCCAAATATGACCTATTCATGTGTGTCTCAGATTTGACTACAGTTTGTTTATAATCTGATGTCTTCTTCTATTATGAATATAAATATTATATATGTAGTCAAATGTATTTGAGAAAGGTATCAAGTTGTTTTGCAGGTGTGGGCATTGCAATACTAGATGGCATTGAAGAGCAAGGAAGGCAAAGCTAGGATCAACCTTCTGAATGAGGTGCCTACATCTCTAAACCCTAATCTCTTCACTTATTTGTTGTACTTGCAGAATGCTTGTAATTCTATCTTTATCACCATAAGTTGGTAGTTTCTCCCCTGAACTATAGGTGCATTTTCCTCACAACAATTGGGGTTTTTCACCTTTATGGTTTTCCCCAAGTAAACTCCGTATCTCTTGTGTGCTTGCATTATTGTATCCATGATTGATATGCTGTAGATATGCTGTACATGTTGTTCTCTTAGTTAAGATCCTAGATCAGATTGAAGTAAATTTTGAAAAACTAACACTCTTAACTAGTTTTAAAGACACCAGGATTTGGACTACTAGTTTCAGATACACCAGGCTCTCGACTGCTAGTTTCAAAAACATTAGGCTCTGGACTGAGATAACAATTGGAAAGGAAAGGGTTCCACACACTGGGATATTTATGGGACAAGGTCTAGGGTAAATTGATTTCTTAGAGAACTCTTAACTAATCTCAAAGACACCAAGCTATGGACTAACATACTTTCTCAACACATTGTCAATTGATTCTATAAGATGGTTTAAGCTAAATTTGGATGTTCATGGGCTTATCTAGAAAGACTGGAAATGATCTATGAAAATCCATTTCTGGGATTTGTTTAGAGGGATTTCTCTCCTGCATAAAGTAGAGATCCCGGTGAGTGGGTTGTGTTCTCACTGACAGACCGTATAGAGCTGACTTGAATATCATTTCATATTACAATCTATAAAAACAACCAAAAGGATTTTTTATACAAAATTTATCCAATGGAAATCGTAGCCTCTAAAGGGAAACTATAATTGTTAGAAAAATGCATCCTCTCTAGTTTTACTTCTACATGGTTGAAATAAGAAATGAAAGAACATGATCAAATAAGTGAATACACAAAATTAAACATAAAAGTTAAATTCCATTCAACAGATCAATACTACAGACCTTGTATTCCAATGCATCAAACCCTTTGAAAATGAATTGAAATAATGTTTTCAAGTTTTCTGGACTTGGTGCAGTGACAAAAATGTTTGAATACCTGCAAGAGATGTCATTATATAATACATATCAACCCAGCTTATACTCATAAAGATGAATTTCATATCAAAAGTTTCAAAAACATAAAACATACCCTACAGCAATAGCAAGACCCAAGGCAGTAGATTTGCCCCATTCCCGGGAAGCAGTTAAGGCAATAGTAATTCTCAATATCTTTTCCAATATTGCATCAAGAAACCTAATCACATATTTTCCCTTCATAATCCATCACATTAGTTTATACTAGTCAAAGAACACAATGAGAATTCTCATGTCACATATTTCTCTCTAACCTTAAATTACAAACCAACAGGTTTATTGAGAGATATGAGAAAAGTGTATAGCTAGTTAAGGAACTAAAGAAATGTTTTCAAGGATAAGATATTCATCACCTGATCCAATGTATGACATTTCCCAATCAATGGCCCCATTGGCTGATCAACATGAAGCTTCTCTTTTAGACTTTTTAGGTCCTTTTCTGCCTCGGATAATCCCTCATCACCCTTCAGATAAAACATGGTAGAAAGAGAAGAAAATCCTATGTTAAATATTTAAAATCAGAAAACTATATAAAAATCAAACCTCTAGTACTCTTTTTTACAACCAGTAAAGCTAGCAAAGAAAACTAAACAATGCTCAAATGAGAAAAAAAAAGAAATAATAATCAATATTTGAGGTAATGAAAGTATTCGACACAACCTCTAGCATTGATATTGGTGCAATTGAACGAATGTGCAATGATACTGGAAAAATGTTAATCTCGTCATCCATAATTATGCATGCTTTGCAGGATGCTAGAGACAAAATGAAGCGTTCATTAAAGTGAGCAAATGTGTTGACATGGGACTCTGTACGAAATCTCTCATGAACATCATGAAATCAAATAAAAATGGTACTTCAATTAGTGTAGTGATAAGAATAGATATGAGGATCAAATCCCTTGCATCAACATCTGCTAAAACAAAAACAGATCAACTCAAAGCCAATGAACAAATGCAAACAAGAGAAGAAACATAAATCTAATGTATAATGCATCCATAATAATATAATGATAATGAAAGGTCTAGATAGCTTCCTACAGACCACCTGCATCTCGATTCTCAATGAATAATAGGAGCAAAAGAATTTTAAATTATAAACTAACCATGATAGGACGAAACATGTCCAAAGAGTTTCCTTACCGCAAACCAATCAACAACCTTAATCCATAAATCCTTGACCAAGAAATCTATATTTGAAACTGTGTTTTATTTGTTTCACTGTTTCTTCCACTCAGCATACATTGCATTGTTTTACCAGTTTCCCTTAGTCTAACTTTGCAAGTAAATTCATCACAATGAAAGTAAATTACTGACATGAAAATCATGGGTTTAGAGGTAGAGAAATATCCTGTAAGATATTATAAGATAAGATAATTTTATTATTGTCCAACTAATGACTGACAATACATCTCGTGAAAGTGCAAAGAGAGTTTGAAATCACTTCCTAAATTAGTGCTATAGAACCTTGTTGAGAAATTGAAAATGGAAGGCATGCTTTCTAAGAGAAAAGTGTATGCTGAAAAGCAACTGCAGAAAAATGTTGGCACATAACCACTCGGAACTATTGCTGGATTTTGACATTCATTGTAGGCCTCAATGTGCTAATCTAGAATTCATGACATGGATTGGTATTCATTTTAAGTTCTGGAAAGCCCTTTGGATTATGTGCATGGTTTGCTAAAAACCCAAGAGTATTTGGTTATTCCATCTAGAATGACAGACTTCACAAAGGGCCTCCTTCAACCATTGTTCATGTATCTTTCTGCTCATAGGAAGTAATACTAGAAATGTTGTAAGTCAAATAAGTATATGTTAAAATTCTTAAAGAAATCCTTTGGGAATGCATTCAAGACTTCTACATGATATCACATGAGGATTACGAAGAAAGATATCAAATTGCACTATCATTTAAGAGACCATTGAACAACTTTCCTACTAGAAGTGTTGGTGTTGCACCTGAAAGTATTTTGGTACATCTCGGAATTGAACTAAATTCCACAACTTTCCTGCTAGAAGTGTTGGTGTTGCACCTAAAAGTATTTTGGTACATCTTGGGATTGAACTGAATTCCACAGGTAATACTATACCCTTTGTAAGTCAGGATGATAACTCCTAATGGAGACAACTACCTCAGGGGATATGCGTGGGTACCTAACCACTAACAATGATAAGGCTCTGCACATATGTCTTACTTAATCTTCGTGCCTAGCTTCAGCGTGAAGGGATCGCCTAGAATAACAGTTGTGCCATAATATATAAGCATTTTTTTTGTAGTATCAATTACAAATTCATTATCCTGTGTATATACATTTCAATACTTGCTTTATATATGTAACTACACTTTTCTCTTTTACAATATTTTGGTGTAGATATATGTGAGCTGAGTGGCTGATGGAACAAAGACGGGTGCAATACATTACAAAGCATAAATATGATGGATATGGTGCATCCAAAGGTTAACGTGTAATTGCTTTACAAGTGTTTATTTAACCCCAGAATAATTGCATGTAATGTAATCGCATAATTTTAAGAATTCAATATCTTCCAACTTGGAACAACCCCGAGTAATTTTATTAGAAATGCCCTTCAAATAAAACAAGCAACAAACACTACAAACTGCCCAATATGATCAGATCTCAGAGATGATTGTATTCTGATCTGTGGTAGTGAATCTAGTGATTAGAAGATCCTTGTATGTTGCTGCTATATATAAGTCAAATTTGTGATCTCAGACCTGAGTTTGCAATGGATGATTTGATGAAAGAATACTGTGGCTGCCTTCAATGTGACTCTATGGATGAATTTTGGAACATGCATAATTTATGCAGCAAGAGTACAAACTCTCTAGGGTAGATGATCACGATAAACAACACAATATCTGTGTAGATGACAACAATTAATAACAGATCGTTATGGTTGAAGCGACCTTCCTCTAATGCTCATAATTGGTCATTGTGGTCAATGTTAAAGGGCAGATTGCATGCAATACGCCCAGTTGTACTGGAGCATCTCTATAGTAAATGAGAATATCACGCCCTTCTTAGTGTATGCAGACTCCTGAATGTAATACGATGAGTGTGATATGCTGCCACTAGAACAATACACTGCTACCAGAATGAAGAATGGATGCCAATGAAGAATGGCTACCTCAATTATTGTTGTCGTTGTGGGATACCAAGTGATGGAATCTTCCTTTTATACTGTGTTTCTCTTCCTTGGTTTGTGGAGCTTTAAACAATGATGAACATATGTTGTTGATGGATGTAAAAGCTACAGATATAATCATCCATGCGTATATAGTATGATAGGAGGGTGCTTGCATATGAAAATAACCCATCTAGAAGATCCATGCCAAGAGGACATATCAAGCCCAGATTTGGGGAATGTAGCCCTTTAAAGTGTAAACGATATCTTCCTTTTCCTCCAGACTTTCCCATGCAAGAAGTCATGATCCTCAAAATAAATATGACTCTAGGTTATGTATCACACTCCTCTTACCAATGATTGATACTCCTCTTCAGTAGATATTTACTGATTATGATGGGTCGCTGCTAATGGAATGAAGACTTGTATGATCAGTAACTCGCCCTTCCTCGTTGATTGGAATAGGACTTCCCATGCCTTAGTAATAGAGAGATCCCTTGCTAATAGTGTGCCTTCCTCTCCTTCTTGACAAGTGGTCACAAGTTCAATAGACAAACAAGCATCAGTGTGAAGAATAATGCTTCCCCACACAAGGAGAATGTGCCCTCAAGAAGACGCCCAGATGTAGTAATGATATTGCTATCTCAATGAGAAAATAAGTGCGCCATCACTAATTAGGTATCTAATGAAGACGTTGGATCTTTGCAAGGATCTAATATGATTGCTACAATTCTTGAAATGCTATGATAAACCTGTGTGATTTACCTCTGGAGTGGCTAGGGTAGATAGATTTCGTTGTCGAAACACACTTGATGGCTAGGGAAATGTGCCCTAAAACCTTATGGCTCTCAGAGATCCCAACACCAATTCTCAATCATCAATCATAATAATGGTTACCTAGTAACTCACTTAGCAGGTCTGTTCTTAACAGAGTCACAATGCAGATTTAGGGGAGTTTCCAGAATTAAATGTGTTGAGTATGAAAATAGATAGGAGGCAGGGTCTCGCTATATGAATACAGGAATATGTCAGAAGAATTTTGGTGTGCTTCTTATCTATAAATTGAAAACACAATTAAACAGGTGAGTAGAATATTTCTAAGATACCCATAGCAAAGTTAAGGTGGATTGTTATTTATTTCATGAGTGGAGATTTCCTGTAGCTAGAAGTTTTACATAGAGAAGAGGGTTTTAAAATGGGAGAAAAATGCTATAACAGAGGTTTGTATGTCAAGTATGCCAAAAACCCTCACCTAAAATGCTTCAACCATGTGTGCATGCCTTTGTAGAAGCCTAATCAAAAGGGTACAAGACTTTTTCCAAAAAATCAATAAGGGAGAAAGACGCATCAGAATTCATTGAATGTAAACTCAGAAATAATCGCATACCTTTGCAAGGACTAACAAACTCCAAAAAGTTGAGAACACAATCAGAATCGAGGAAGAAACAGAAATGAAGGGTTTCATGCAGTGATGTTCATGTCTAAACCCTCGTTGCTATTTGTTCTACCACTCTTCCTTCTGTCTATCTTCCTAGTTTGTTTGTTATCTATCTATCTATCTATCTATCTATCTATCTATATCTATATCTATATATATATATATCATCTAAATATTCCCCCCCCCACCTCTTTTGGAGAAAAAATGTGGCGGTAAATCTGGTATCTTCCTAGTTTGTTTGTTTGTTAGTTATATATATCATCTAAATATTTTTCCCCCTCACCTCTTTTGGAGAAAAAATGTCGTGGTAAATCTGGCACATGAACTCGATTTAAATTAATAATAATAATAATAACAAAAACAACAACAATAACAATCGGAAATTATTATGTACCTGAATTTTGTGTTTAGGTAAAATCTTAAAATTATATTAAATAATTGTTATTATTCATTTTCACTTGGATTGGTTTGGTAGTTGAGTTAAATAGAACTGTATTTCCACATATTTGTTTTGTATATCTTTATTTTTTGTTATGGATTTAAATGGAGAAAAATATTTTAAAAATAAAAAGATAATTTTTTTATATTTAACAGTTCTAATATTAAAATAGATTTATATTAATCTTATATATCATAATCTTATTAAAATGGATCTAGATTAATTTTATATATTATAATCTTTATGATAATGGGGTATTTGTAAAAGATTGATGCCTTCTACTAATATAATGGTTGATTGGTTGTGATGTTGGCCTTTAACCTTCCCTCTTGGAAAAAATATTACAAAAACATATCGTATTGGCAAATAGGCCTAAATAATGTGTGCCTTGGAATTGTTTAGTTTGTTTGTTTGTTTGTTATATATATATATATATATATATATATATATATATATATATCATCTAAATATTTTTCCCCCTCACCTCTTTTGGAGAAAAAATGTCGCGGTAAATCTGGCACATGAACTCGATTTAAATTAATAATAATAATAATAATAATAATAACAAAAACAACAACAATAACAATCAGAAATTATTATGTACCTGAATTTTGTGTTTAGGTAAAATCTTAAAATTATATTAAATAATTGTTATTATTCATTTTCACTTGGATTGGTTTGGTAGTTTAGTTAAATAGAACTGTATTTCCACATATTTGTTTTGTATATCTTTATTTTTTGTTATGGATTTAAATGGAGAAAAATATTTTAAAAATAAAAAGATAATTTTTTTATATTTAACAGTTCTAATATTAAAATAGATTTATATTAATCTTATATATCATAATCTTATTAAAATGGATCTAGATTAATTTTATATATTATAATCTTTATGATAATGGGGTATTTGTAAAATATTGATGCCTTCTACTAATATAATGGTTGATTGGTTGTGATGTTGGCCTTTAACCTTCCCTCTTGGAAAAAATATTACAAAAACATATCGTATTGGCAAATAGGCCTAAATAATGTGTGCCTTGGAATTGTTTTTAATAATATATATAAGTTTAGGATTCTATTAAAAAACTAGCAAAATGTACAGAGAAGAAGAATCCAAGTGGTTGATAATAAAGAGACCAAATGTCTAGTGAGAACAACGATACCCCACAATTGAGAAAAAAAGAGGCACATGTCCACCGACTAAACAGACTAGTGAAAATTAAGATTTCTACAAAATCCCTTACAGGTCGGGGGTTATGGGCATAAAAAACAAGCAGAGAGAAAATTGAAACTATTAAACAAAACAAAGGGCCAAACTTGAAGTTGTTGACTTAGACTAAAACTAATCATCATCATAAATGAAAATTGGAGGAGAGGTTAGTTGCGCATCACATGGGCATTCCTTTTTTTCTCCTGAATTCTCTCTCAGATTGAACCTCTATGAAGAATGGTGAAAAATCAACTAAGTGGCCTAGGAATTGGGCTTACCTTTGGTGTAGATTTGATCAAGAGGTTTCTCTTCCTAAGAAAACATTTATAGGCTCAATTAACAATCAAATGTTACAAGATAACACAATGACCACATTAGCTTAGGATCAATATTCCTAGGCTCAACTAACCATCAAATATAACAATATAACACCATCACCACATTAGCACAAGGATGACCATTGTGTTATAAGATAACATAATGACCACATAATTAGCACGTGGACAACCATTATATTTCAAGACAATGCAATGACCATATTATGAGTGCATGACCATTTATTATCACATTAAGACATCACACCACAAGTATACTAGAACAAGGAGTACCACACTCGTGAGATTTGTAGTTATACATTATAATAATTAATTTTGTTTGATCTCTTGAGGAGCTTTGAACCTTAAGTTTTGCATTATTTTTACATTTTAATATGGTTAGATAGGGGAATTCATGAGATTTTATCCTTAGACCTCTTTGTTAGACTTTGGCTACTCTTTGAAATAGAGCCCCTTTCATTTGGGCCTTAAACTATTGAAACCTATGTTTGTAAGGTTGCCATGGTTAAAGTGGAAGATAGCATAAGGGCATTGTTGTGAAATGTTTCCATAACTTTGAAACTCTATGACGAGTATTTGCATGGGGTGTATGGGTTATAAAACTTATATTTTATGGTTAAACGCTTTAGTGGCTCTCCACTATTACATGGTTATGGGGCTTCATATTATAGATTTTTTGAATAATAATAAATTTATTTTTATATAAATATAGAATTTATAAGCTAATTTGGTGTCAATTGTTGAGTTGTGACACGTGAGGGGGTCTACAATTTACTAAATTTTAACACTGTAGATGGATTCAGAGACTCCTTTAGGGGGTCTCTGAATCCATCTACAGTGTTAAAATTTAGTAAATTGTACAAATCTACAAATTCATTGTCAAAATTGCAATTTTACATTATCGGACTCACAGAACTAAAAATGACCAAATAAATTACCAATTGGTATGTGATCATTTTTAGTTTAGTTCTTCTCTCATGACCAAATTGGTCGTTTTTAGTTTAGTTCTTATCTCGTGACCAAATTGGTCATTTATCTTGGTCATTTTTAGTTATTTCACTTAAAATTTCTCAATTTTGGTCATTTATCCCTTCAAAAAACTGTGGTGACCAAATTTTTTGGTCGCCTGGTCACTTATCTCTCATTTTGTACTAGTGGTGTGCCCGTAATAAGTCCTGGGATTCTCTTTTGAGGCATTGCCATGAATACATGTAAGTAGACCTGGGATATCCAATAGGTTGGGCTGTGTGCCTGCAATAAGTCCTGAGATGCTCTTTCGAGGCATTGTGGTGAGGGATCACATGTAATACGTCCTGGAGATCCGGAAAAGTTGTGCTAGTCACGTAAAAGGCCTCAGATACTCTTTAGGGTTCTTGCTAGTCAAGACACTCTTTTAAGGTTTTGTGGCAGTCACATGTAAGTGGACCTGGGAGATCTTGCCGGTCATGCTTCGGTACATAAAGGATACTGGGATACTCTTTCGAGGCATTGTGATGCACGTAATAAGTCCTGAGGATTCCACAGTATGGCCAGTGATGATGAATACCTGTAGGTGGTGGGCCTACATCCAGTATGAAAAAGGACTGGCTCTGTAGAACTTCCTATGACGAGTAGTTCAGAGATTGATTGAGATAGCAGTAGCAGTGATAATGATGATGATTCGATGATGATGATACCGTGACGATGATCTAGAAAAGAAGACTTGTGCTAGAAGACATGTGTCGATAAATACCTTCCTAGTTAAGAGGGAGTGTTGATGTATTTTTAACTTCAGAATGTATTTCATATATGTATATTGTATTC
The DNA here is from genome assembly GCA_027924585.1 of Larix kaempferi. Classification (NCBI taxonomy): domain Eukaryota; kingdom Viridiplantae; phylum Streptophyta; class Pinopsida; order Pinales; family Pinaceae; genus Larix; species Larix kaempferi. Next base: position 12,715,433 of record BSBM01000792.1, read on the forward strand.
CTATAGAGATGTTATTATTCCTCTATATTTAAGTGTTTGTATTCCTATAGAGATGTTATTATGCCTCTATACGGAAGTGTCGTCATTTATATTGTAAGTGTCGTAACTTATACTTGATGGATTATTAGACCACCTTGATGGGGTCAGCCCTGTATGAGTCATGTAGGTAAAAGGGTTATTAGACCACTGTAGTGGGGGTCGTCCCTGTCAACATTATGTTATGTGGTTAAGTTGAGGCCGACCTAGTAAAGGTTATTAAGCAAGTCAAGTCATGTATAAATAGAGTGCGAGAGGCACTCTATTTGATCAATTCACTTTCTCTCTCACACACTCATTGGAGAGTGGTGCACTTGTGGAGGAGGATAAGCTACTACTAGGAGGACTATCTCTTATGCTTGGGTTGTATCATTGCTCTATCTATCTCTGAGGAAGTTGCAGGGTTTTTCAGCTTCTTGGTTTTCCCGGGTGAAACTCTGTGTCTCTTGTGTGCTTGCATTATTGTGTCCACGATTGATATGCTGTAGATATGTTGTAGATATGTTGTACATGTTATTCTATCAGTTAAGATCCTAGATCAAATTGAAATTTCTGAAAAACTAACAGATCCCTCCATCGACAGCCAAAATCCAACTGCGCAGTTGATCAAAGATGAATCTGAACCATTGGAGGTCTCAAGATAGATGGTGGATGCAATTGTGGAGATCATCCACCGATGGTCTACATGCGATTCCGAAACCTAGAAGAACATATATGAACTAGTGGAGGCCCTAGATTACATGATAGATGCAAAAGTTTAGCTTCCTATCAATGGCCAAGATTAAATACCTATCATGGGAAGGGAAATATAGACTGTCAGAGATTTCAAGACATGCGAATAATTTAAAAAGTATAATCTCCCACAAACATATTTGATGTCAAGTTGCGCCTACCTAAAGTAGATCATGACCGTTGGAGGAGTTGAAGTAAGAAACAAGTTAAACAAGGTCATCCTCTCTCCAACAGCTAAGATTGAAGCGTACAAGTAAATCTCAACTATCAGAAATAGGAAAAAGAGGAAACCCAAGTTGAGATTCTCGATCTCTCCCATGGTTGGGATTAAGCAGGGAAATTTATTAAGGATAATCTAGGTCGTCCGCACTAGGGTGGTACTCCTTGTTGGAAAAGCTAGTTTCCTTTTGCCCATAATTAGCCTAATTTTTTCCTTGGAAAATTATTAATGAGCACCTAGATTTTGTTAATGTTAACTCTAAGTTTCCAAAATTGAAGCACGACCATTACCACCATAACAACAGTCCAATGACCAAAATCATCCTATATTGACAGCTCAAGAGGAATTTATGGCGCTCTACAGATGGCATAAAAAATGTCATTAATGGGGATTTAATACTCATTCAAAGACCTGCAGCTTAGTAAAACCGCTCCAAAATATTCCAATCACCCCAAATTTTCCTTTATAATTATACATATGAAGAATTCTATAGAGAAACCTATGAAAGTCGGACGATTTGGGAAGATGGAGCGGCGAAGATGAACATAGGTCATCACACATTTGTTTAAAGATATAATCCAAGTAAGCGCATATCCCATACCTCTGATTTTTATCTCTTCTAGGGTACTTGTTTACCAAACAAAGTAATATTAGCCTAAAATCCCCATATCATTCTTTGTTACCTCTAAACCTATATTAGCCTTGGCTGGATAACCCAAAATGAAAAAAACAAGGCCTACCACGTCTGGTATCTCCTCCTGAACTAGGTCTCATCAATCCGATGTCTCAAAAATTTCCTCCTTGGACGATCCTCCTTCTTTTGTCGACTTATGGGCCAAGGTATCCGCACCTGAATTAGACAAATAAACCCAACACCTAGACCTTGAAGTTTTTTCTTTTACCGAATTCATACACCTCTGTGAAAACAACTTCAACTCAAAAAACTCCATCGTTTACACTAGCAATGGCCAAGCCCCCCTTTTCAAAGTATCAGTTTATTCAATCTCTGAGATGTTAGGAACCACCCCCATTGGAAATCTCATTTATCTTGAAGAATAAGAAAGGTATTACCAAGGATTCAATGACCAAAAGAAAGTACAGATACATTCTCGGCTAGTATACTCCTATGCAAGCATGGATGTTGGCCAACCTATCACCTTGGAAACAAGAAATTACCTCGGATTTCACCATAATATTCGATAGAGACTCTGAGAATGCCCTAGATGAAGGAATTATAACGATGGTTGACATTTATTATCATCCCCAGGCCCCCAAATTTAACTATGCAGATGCACTATCCACCAGAACCAAGGCTCAATTAGTAGAGTTTAAAGACACAGGAATTTTCAGGTACTATTCTTACCTTGTATACTTGTTATTGTTCAATCAATCCCAGTACTTTGAATCCTTAGCATAAAAAAACAGAGATAATTTCCCGAACATAGTATATGACTAGAAACCCTTGATAAAGAAAGGAAAGGAGGAGGGGATTACGTAGATTCATTTTGTATCTCAATTCATGTATAGGGCCTTTACTCCAATTAATGGAGTGGATCTTGCAAGCATGCCCCATGAAATTAGAGCCTTCTTATAGCTAGGAAAATCCATTAAAAGGGAAGATTGGTTTCTATCAGAAATACTATGATCAGGATATATGGCACTAGGAGACCTCCCAACAAATTGCCTAGGTTACTCACTCCCAAAATATTCATCCTAGAATATGCCATGTAGTGGATGGAACTGGACGAGATTCATTTCTTGGGTTCCAAGAAGGAAGGAAGGACTTCCTTTCCCATGGTTATGGGAGGCTATGCCATCAATAATAATAAGTCCAATAAATAGGTGGAAGAGGCGTTGAAGGAATTGGATTTGAAATTAGATATTTCTTAAAAGTACGACCCTCATTTCTTGATTGGAGTAGTGTTACATCTAAATCTTGCCATCATAAGACTCAGTGCAAACATTCCTTGATGCTTCTATGACTTGGAATTCAAACTTGCGAATTTACTGGCCACCTTACTATAGGGTCTAGTTGGGCCAGCGCAGGCTGCTCCCTAGCAAACAGTGCCTAACTAGGTCAAGTGTAGTTAATCATTTGATGGAGTGCATCGTCGGCTCATGTCACCCTTGTACAGCATGCGTCGGCGAAGGTTTTCCTAATGCAACTTGCGCCGAAGTTAGTTAATGTGGATAAAGGGAATCTTCGAGTGATTTCTCGAAGGTGTGTGACTTGGATCTCTATCCCTAACTTGTAGTTGAGCTGGCATTCGGTTCCCTATCCCATTGGGAGGATCCCTTAGTCCTCTCCCACTATTTCTCAACCTATCATATCCTCCTAGTCCTATATATATGAAGACCCTCTCCATTCCAAAGGGAGGAAGGCTATAGAATCCATATGTTGGTGGAATAAGCTTAGGAGATCATCATTCATCCATTGGAGGCACCCATTTCTCCTTAGAGGCATTGGCTTGGCTTGTTGGAGGAAGATTGCAACATTAGGGCTTGGTTGTAATCCTCACTCTTCTTTGTATTCCCACTTTTATATAGTAATACAAAAATCTTTCCATAAATTTCTTGTTGTTCATTTGATATTTATAGTTTACTTCCTTAACCATTTACTTAGATCAATTATTGTGTAGATGTTCTATTACTGCTTTTTTGTCTCTTACATGTTCTAATAGGTCTTGCAGCTTCGGATCTGACGACCGTGGAGCTTGGAGCGACGAGAGAGAAAGAGATCTATAGATCTGAAAGGTAAGATGTTCACATCACTTGAATATCTAATTTGATCTAGGAAGGTAGATTTGTATTTTGTCTAATTTGTTCTAGATTCACATTGAACTAGGGAGATCATGCCTTAAGTCCGCTTTTGGTAGATTGTCCGGTAACAAATTTGGCGACCATACTGGGGATATGTGCACTATTTTTAAGTTTTCTGTGAGTCATTTTCTCTGATTTCTTTGTGAGCCATTTCATTTTCCTCCTAATCCTTTTTCGCTACCAGATCTTCTCCTTGAAGAGTCTGTTGAATTCCTTTGAGTCTATATGTATGATTACCAAACATTTTGATTGCTCATTCTTGGAGATATTTTCATCCTTGCATTGGGATTTATCCCGACGCACCTAGGTAGTATAGCCAGAGTTTCATACCCTGACGGGCGCTATTTGATTCTCTGCAACCTGGGCCTTCGGCACTCAGTTCAGTTTTGCATCCTGCGCCACCAGCGCAAGTCACATACCCATCACCTGCGCCGAGCACTCTGAGCCTGACCACGGGCTGTGCCGAGCAGTCAAGCCTAGTGCTTGAGACATCCCTCCTCCATTTTTTGAGTTTGGCTTGATTTGCAGACCTCTCTGTACTGTACTTTCCAGTCAGAGATCTTTTTATTTTGCATTAGCAGAGTTTTGTTTTGTTTGGATTGGTTTTGGGTCCCATTTTGGACAAGTTTGAGGCTTGGTAGTGGTGGACACTTTAGTCTCCCCCACCTTCATCCACTTGACCTTGCATTCCCTCCTCTCCTCACCTAATCTAGTCATTGCATTGGATCTGTTTCCAGACCTCTTTCTGCACACATTATTTAGTTTTGCTTGCATCCAGTTGATTTTGAGAGTCTTGTGTGTTTTTCAATCTATTGGAGTGCTTGTCATTTTCTCGAGAATTTTGGATTAATTGGAGTGCTGCAAGAAGTCTCTTCTTTTTCATCAATTTACATTTAAAACCATTATTTTTATCAAGTGTTGTCTTGGTGCATTCATTGGAAAATAAAAAAGTGCTTCATTTTTACCATTTTTTTCAAGTTCATTTGGGAATTGTGGTAAAAATTTGTTTCATGCATTGGAATTGATCATTCATTAATCTTTTGGAAAGTTTGAAAAAGAAGTTAATTGCTTGTGTTTTTCACGAATTATGAGCCATTCATTTTCCTGATAGATCCAAGTGAAATCGAAAATTTTCAAAAGTGATTCCATGCTTGAAGAAGTTATATGCATTTTTGGTTTTCATGCTTCTAGGCTATCACAATGAAAAGTGAAGAGTTAGCGTGCTCTAAGTAGATTTTCTCTCTTTTCATCATTTAGTTTCATTCTAATTGAAAAGACAAAAAGAAAATGCTTTGATTTGGATTTGATGCTTGTTGATTTTCGTGCTTTGATCCAAAAAATGAAAAGAGTACTTTCATTGTCAAATTTGGTAGATTTGGGATTTTGTTGAAAATTGTTGTTTTGGTAAAACCGTTGGGAAAAGATTTCTCCTTCCCATACATAGTTTTCATCCAAATAAAAAGTGCATTGATTCATGTAGTTAGGGCTTGCATTATGCTTACATTTATGTACTCACTCCATGCATTCACCTAATCGTCCAGATAAAATTAACGATATAACTAGGGTAAAAATTTTAGAAACTTGTGTGTTAAGTTAGAGACGTGTTCCAGCGTCGTAAAACGTGGTAGCTATCGTTATTTGCCTACACTGCATTCTGGGGTATTGTAGTTCTTCCACATACCAACCAGTATATCGAAGCTCTTTCACATACCAAATGGTATATCGAAGGCTCTTTCACGTACCTTAGGGTATATCGAAGGCTCTTTGACGTACCTTAGGGTATATCGAAAGGTAATACACGTACTCAACGTATATCGAAAGGTGTTTCACGTACTTGGTAGTATATCAGAAGGCTCTTTCCGTACGGTTGTGCATTAGAAAGAACTACTACGGATTTGAGCTCCCACGTACCTTGTGTATATCGGGAGACACCCATAGGATTCCTGAAACGAATTGAGCTACCATTTGGCCATCTTGCCAGAGCAATATACCGACAACAACACTCGGGGAGTTACTACGCACATACTATCAGGTAGTCGGGTTATATGGTCAGGGGTACGGTCATAATCCTGCATGGTTGATGCTCTAAAATATTGGGCTGAGTATAAATGTTGGACCCTAGAGTATATCGCGAGTTGCAAAGCCTTGACAATCCTGTGAGGTTACAGACTTTTGAATCCACACCTATCACATAAGTTTGCTTGTGACCTTAGTTTCTATAGATTTCTCTGGACTGCTTTTCTTTTTTTTAGAATACAATTAGGAGAAACTCTGGTTCAATCACTCTGGATGACTTTCCTTGGAGAAGGTCCTGCAGAATTTTAAACTTACCACCCGAATATCTCCTTAACCAGGAGGTAATTTCAAGGGTAAGAATGGACCCACACATCACAGTCATGTCACATGAAGTAGAAAACCCTACTATTGACTTGGGGGCACATATGTTTCCTCCAGACTCACCCACCTCCAACCACTCAAGGGGAGAAGAGGTAGAACTTTCCACTTCACAAGACGTATCTCTCCCTCCCATGCTACCGGGAGAGCCTGGATATTTGGAATGGTTAAATCCCTCCCAGGATGACCTTGTATCAGCTACATTTGGTCCAACTGCACCCTTTTGGGAAACATATTTAGGTCAACAAGTGGCTCATTTTTCCATTTCATCACCACCCAATTGGGCTTATCCTGAAGTAATTATGGCACCCTTCCATAACTGCCTGGACAAATTGCATGCCAGGGGCATGGAATTTCGAATACAAAGTCTTTTACGAAGGGTTCAAGACTCGGAATTACCTGCATATCAGCAGATCTCGATTCGTTCCTTATCTTATGATTCACCGGAACCATCCATCCACAACATGACCACTTATGAACCTGGTCAACCCTCACTTCTTGCAAGTACACCCCTTAGACAAGAGACTAGTTCTATACCCCAAATGACTCAACCGGTTGAAGGACAACATTCCAACACACCTATGACTACTACAAGAACTTTACCCACTCCTCCCCCACCCCAAAACTCATGGGGAGGATACTCTTTACCCCCTACTTTCCTTACAAGTAATGTTAATCCCATAGTAGATAATAAACAACCTATTTTGGGTCAACCATCGATTAGTGGTCAGCACGTTGTTACTGGGGGGAAACCCCCATCTCCTAACCATAATACTGGAGGAGGAATTCCTATCGGTCATTCCTGTGGAACTTCTTTACCTGCTGGAGCATCCACCATGGGATTATCTCATGTTGGGGGAGCATCCAATTCAACTCAACCACCATGGAGTCAAGCATATCCAGGTTATCTTAACCTTGTTTCGGGACAATTCAATACCAAAAATGCACTCTACGGGATACCTTATCCCATAAATCCATACAATTATGGGGACACCAAAATGTTTTACAACATGGACCCCCACCAACTATCCCTCAAGTACCACCACCCCCGTTTGGTCCCCCTGCAACTCCCTCTGGAGGTAGCGGTCCCCCATATAATTCCAGAGGCAACAGACCTCCACCTTCTGCTAGAGGACTACATCATTCTAGAAACCATGGCCCACACCCTCCCTGCGGTGGAGGAGGAGACCCTCCCCCTCCCGGCAGGGGTGGATTATTTCCCCCTTTTGGCAGAGGCGGAGGAACACCCCCCGCAAGTGGCGGCGGATCCCCACCTCATGGTGGAGGATCACCATATTCCTGTGGCAGTGGTGGATGACCAACCTAATTTGGGGGAGGTGGTGGAGGAGGGCCACACCCTTCCGGTGGTGGTGGTGGAGGCCCCCACCCTTTTGGCGGAAGCGGTGCACCACCACCCCCTCCCGGCAGAGGCGGCGGAGGACCACCTTATCCCAGTGGAGGCGATGGAGGTCCACCTTATCCCGGTGGCGATGGTGGACCCCCACCATTTGGAGGAGGCCCACACCCTTTTGGCGGTGGTGGTGGACCCCCAAGTGGTATATCGAATTACCACAAAAATATTTTCCAGATTTTCGCTCTCTTGCTATGTCCTTTACGACCCATTTCCAATTTCCCATTCACTATGAGACTGGCACGGACTTATTGACCTCTCTTCTCTAGAATACCGCAACTTATATTTCATACCATATTCATGAGTGGCAGCGAAGATGACGTCTCATTAAGGCTCACATTCCTGACCAACTCTTAGCTGACTGGTTCACAAAGTCTCTTTTACCTATCGTATCCTGAGATGTGGCCATGGGAGGGACCGTCACCGAGGAACAGGCTATTTCCCGTGCCCATTACTTAGACTTAGTCTATGCTCAATCCGGCACGTTGTATGAAATTGTTCTTGATGCACCCCGCCCTACATACGACCCTGCAAAACCACCTAAGGGACCTCAGGTCAATGGAATCATTAGTTCCCTTAGCTCCCAACCTTCTACTCAGACTGGTGGACCATCAAACCCCCAAGTTTCTTCCCCTTCCTCACCACAGAATGGCAGCACAACCACCAAGTCACCTACTCCTGCCTCCACTGAAGAGATGAATTATGTTCAATCAACTTCATCTCAGAAATCCGGTGGTAAGAAGAAAAACAAAGGTAAACCTAAGAAATCCTCTAACCAGTAGGAGCTCAATCCCACCCTTGAAGACACCAAATAGAAGAGGAAGTTGAAGAATCATTGTTTACTATGTGGTGGTGACCATCTCTCAAAGGAATGTACTCATCGAGACGAAGTACAAAATTTTCTCAAAGGAAACCCTACTCCCACAGTTCTCCATGATCCCTTCCCCACTCAGAACCAACAACTGATCGCTCAAATCTCTCCTTCACATGGAGAGGCATCCTCCACCTTGCATGTTCTGATGATGTGTAGGGAGACAGTTAACTTGAACACATGCTCATGCTCATATGACTCAATCCCTCAGAAGGAACCCATTGGAAGTAATATTGAAAAATATTCCACTTCTATTCCTGATGTTACTGTGCCACACGCTTCTCTCACCATTGAGAATCCTTCTTTAGAGTCAATGTTGCATCTGCCCAAGAGCACGATTCGAAAAGTAGTTTTCAATCCCAATGCTTGGGTAGCTCAAAACTACAACATTGTAGAGGACTTGACACAAGCTCCATGTGCTATGTCGACACTAGAGGTCTTGCACAACTGTCCCAACTAGCGCAAGACTCTTCTCACTGCCATTGGCACGGTTGATCTGGATTCCTCTAATACAATCATGTTTTGTCTCAAGTAATTTAAACTGAGGCTTTCCCACCAGTTGGAATTTCAAGTTGCCACCAAGATTGCTGGGAAGAAAATCCATCGTACTATATTAGACGAAGGTGCCTCTACCTCAGTCATGTCGATATCGTGTTGGAGAGCCATTGGCTCTCCTGAGTTAAACCGTTATCCCACTACCTTGAAAGCATTCGACGGTCGTGGCTGTCAACCCCACGGGTTGTTACAAGCCTTGGCAGTAGAGTTGGGGGACAAGACCACAACCATTAACGTGGAAGTAGTCACTGCCCCTTTATATTATAATCTCTTACTTGGTCAAAATTGGTTTTATGCCATGACTGTGGTTGCATCATCTGTCTTCCGCATAGTGTATTTCCCCCACAAAGGCCGAATTGTCACTGTCGACCAATTGGAATTTTGTACACTGGACACTGCTTCTCATCCGGGTGATAATGTCCCATTGCTTGGAAAATATTCTCAGCTATATGAGAGCGTGGGGGTCAGCCTCATAAAAGATTCATCTCTTATGGGCATTTCTAACCCCGGATACCCCTAACCATGTTGCTGTGGTGAACATGATATCCTCTTTTCCTAGCTCCATCGACCAATGGCTTATTCCTGATGAAGCTACCATGCACTTGATTGGAGAAACTATGCCTCTTTCACCCACTAAACTCATTTACGAGGCTATCCAGTCAGAACCCGAGGACCACTTGGTTGTGGCCTCTACATCCTATTCTCTACAGTGGACGTCATCCTTACCCAATACTCTACCTCGGACTTTTCCATCTGATGAGTCCATCATGGAGATTATGAGTGCAGATGACCCTCCATGGGAATACCTACACCATCGATCGTATTTCCCTCCCCCATTGGATTCTGTAGAGAACAGCATCACCACCATTTTTACACCAGATGTCTACCCTTACCCTCAATCCCCGATACTCACGTGTCATACAGACAATAAGGGAAACTTGGAAAACATTGAAACCACCACCCCAATTGACATCTCGGTTACCCCTGGTGTAGTGGAACATATTCGTTTAGGCCAGAAATGTTCCCCTGAAGAGATTACTACTTTTACAACCTTATTCAAGTAATTCCGAGACGTGTTTGCTTGGAACTACGAGGAAATGCCCAGGATAAACCCTGATATTGTTTCACATGAAATCAAAACCCATCCCGATGCTAAACTAGTCCGCCAAAAGTTACGACCGGTACACCCTCGAAAAATTGCAGCAATCAAGGCAGAAACTGAAAAGCTCTTAAAGGATGCTTTTATCTACCCTGTTCCATTAACAGAATGGGTCTCAAATGTCGTTCCTGTAGCTAAGAAGCAGGGCACCATTCATGTCTGTGTTGATTATCGGGATTTGAACAAGGCTTGTCCTAAGGACAATTACCCCACTCCCTTTATCAATAAGATCCTAGACAATTGTTCCAGAAGTGTCATCTTTTCATTCATGGATGGCTTCTCCAGTTACAACCAAATTGAGATCCACCCGAACGACCAACTCAAGACAACTTTCATCTTTCCTTGGGGCACGTTTACTTATCGCAAGCTCCCTTTTGGTATCAAAAATGATGATGCCACATTCTAGCGGGCCATGTCATACGCTTTTCATGATGTGAAGGACTTCATGGAACCTTACCTTGATGACCTACCTGCCCATTCACGGCAGCGTGAGTTCCACATTGATCATCTGACGGCTGTATTCCTCAGATGTAGGTGGTATAACATCCACCTAAACCCTCACAAGTGTATCTTCTGTGTCCAGCCCGGATGCCTCCTAGCTTTTATCGTTTCGATGGACGGGATCCACTTTGATCCCTTGAAGGTGGAAGCCATTGTTTCTCTCCTACCTCCGACTGATGTTACGGAACTTCAAAGTTTTCAAGGGAAGGCAACTTACCTACGATGTTTTGTCTATAATTTCGCTCAGAAGACACAGGGCTACATGAGATTACTGAAGAAGGATGTCCCGTTCATTTGGGACAATCAAGCGCAACAATCCTTCGATAGTCTAAAACATTCCATTATGCATGCCCCTGTGCTCCAACCGCCCAATTACTACAAAGATTACATTCTTTATCTTGATGCTTCTTCCACCACGATGGCTATGGTCTTGGTGCAGGAGGACAACAACACCCAGGAACATGTGATATATTACCTAAGTAAGGGTCTTATTGACTCTGAAACTAGTTACTCTGTAATGTCCCCACCCTTGGACCCAATACAAGGAAGGGAACCTGATGCTATTCTATGGGAGTTTTCATAAAAACCCAGCCAATTCATTAGATTTTAAAGCAAAGAAATACATATGTGCAGATGTAAATCAATTAATCATGCAAAACGGAATGAAAATCTCATCCACACACATATTACATGAATGTTATTCAATTTAACACAATCAACAAATTAACACATTTGCAGAAGTAAATACCCAATAAAATACTCATCTTGATGCAATGCTGTCCCGAACAACTAGCTATGTCACTGCAATGTTCCTCCCAGCCATAGGTCTCTGCCCAGCTTATATTCTTTAAGTACTCAGAGACCACCCCTAAGTTGGGCATGATATCTACAAGGAAAAGGGGACTCTCAAGCCCAGTTCATCCCAAAGCAATGGTTATCCAACTCAAACCCCAGCATTTCTTAACACACAGCAACTCAAAACTGAGCATGGATACACATAACAGCAAAAACACAATTGTTGGGCATGAAGAGAAACGTTTTTACAATGGGATGCACAAAACGGGGTTTCCCTGAGCTTCAGAAAAATGTGGGAAACTAAAAACAAGCTGGTAGATGGGGATTCAACCCTGGGGAAGCAAATCCGATTTCAGAAAAACGTCCATGGAAGTTCTGGGGCAAAAACGACCTCCATAACAGTCCCAAAACGTGGCCCTTCTCTCCCAGCTACTGTGCTAACCAAAAATGAGTTCCCAACAATGGCAAAAGGAGGAAAACACAGAAAAACAGTGGGGAAAAAAATGCCCAGCAGCTCCCAACTCGTGAGAGAGACAAACTCATGGGTGAATAATGGCTTAGGGTCAATTTTGTGGCTCTCCTCTTTCCCAAGAAGCCAAGCATGATTTTCTAGGAAGGATGGCTTGCCCATACTCGAATTTGGACAACCATACCTCTCCAATCCCCAAGGCATTAACTGCCTCAACCAACTCTTGAATGATTGGGTACAAAGGTCAACATGGGTAGTTGAGGGTTGATTGGGTTCTCCCATTGACACTTGGCTTAGCTTGATTGGCTTAAGGGTTTGAATATTTCCCTCCCAATTCCTCGTAAAAATCATGCCCTCATCTCTTGTTGCATTGCATAGCTAGTTGTGGGCATTTATATTAAGATGCATATTTACAATTCCCATGGTTCACTAGCACATGGGTAGCATAATTTCAAATAATTGCCTCTTCTAGATCGAGTGTTCACTAGCGGAGCCTTGGCCTTGAGCTCCACGCTAGGAATCATACAAAAATATGCATACAATATTTACATTATAGCCCAAATATTATAAGGGTCAAGAATGGGGGACATTACATTCCCCTCCCCTTGGAATAACACCTTCCTCGGTGTTCCAATACCTAGGAATACATAGACGCTATATACATGTCTAAAATTCTCAAAATATAGCAGGTTTGTTATCCATTTCACCCTTTAATTGGGTTGTCAGGACCAAGTCCTTTGGTCTTCACAAATGGCTCCCGTTGGTTGGGGCCTTCTAGCTCTGCATGAGGGCATTGTTCCAAAGCAATCCATTCCCTTTCTTTACCTTCCCGTTGATCTACAAGTCTGAAAACTTTATGGCGGCTACCCTCTTGATGTTCCATTGTTAAGCAGTTACAGAGGCAATGATTTCCTCCACATCCCCAACATTTCATTGGTTGCTTTACCTTTTCCTGCTCAAAATCCCTCGAATCTTCCCACCTGGAACGTTTCTTAATCGGCCGATTGGATGAATGCTTCTTCAAGGATCCACTTTCCTTTCCTTTATTGATTGCTCCCAGAATGCTTTTTATCTCTTTTTGCAGACGAATAGAGTCCTTCAAAACCTTGTGGTTCATCTCATTCTGTTGCCTCTGTAGCTTGAGCATCTCTCCAAGATTTTCTTGGGTTCTGGAAATTGTTTGAAGAAGACTTTCAGCCAACTCTAATATCCCTCGATCTGCTGCCATGGTCAATGGGAGCAACTGACCACAATTTGCTTACTAGCAACACTTGCTTGTGCCGACTGCAACCAATTGTTTCAATTTCTTACCTGTGAAATTCATCAAGGAAATTATTTGTTAGGACAAGCATAACATAAACATTAAGATTAGTCAATTATTTTTTCAATTGACATGGAATGTGTGATGAATCTACAATAATTAAGTAATGCAAATACATAAGATATCAGAAATAATAGAACTCAGAATCACTTTTATATTGATCACAGGCCACTTCGAGGGGGCAACCTCCTTTGAGCAAGCTCAATATAATTAACTTCATCGTGCCTTCAATGACCTCATCACACACTTATATACTAAGTCTATGCCCAATACTATGAGTCAAAACCATGGGACATATAATACTACGAGACGACTTACAAAGCATATGCATCCAATACTATGGGTCAATACTATGGGCTAATATAAACTATGGATCAACAAATACTATGGGACGACTTACAAAGCATATGCGTCCAACAACAATATACTAACATAGTAAAGAGAAGGGTTGACACGGGTTCCTAACATCCCCTCTCCCTTAGAAAAAGCTTTGTCCTCAAAGCTTTGGTTGGGGAAATTGCTGCAGAATCTGAAGGAGTGGTTCCTCGGTAGCATCCTCAGGTTGCATTTCGGGCCACTAACGCCTTTAGAGTTTCAGGGAGGATTGCTTGGAAGGCTGTAGACGAAGAATAACCCTATCAGCTGCATGGAAAGTGCACTCAGAATGGTGCTGGTCGGCTTGTTATTTCAGTCGAATTCTGGCCATGTGAAGATTGTCCTGCAAAATGAGAAGAATCTGATCGCGGTTTCGAAGAACCAAATCAATTTCCTGAACTGGGGAGCAGCTAAGGGTGTATGGAAGAAGAACTGGCGGTGTCTGTCCATAGACTGCTTCATATGGTGTCCTTTGAGATGTGGTATTGTACCACCAGAGCGCTTCTAGGAAAGCCATAGAAATAGTTGGCCAAAGCTGTGTAGGGATGGGCAAGGGTTTGAGCAATCTCGAAAGGAGTGTCGTTTCACCCTTGTTGACCTGGAAAGTAGCACAGTCAGCCACCATCTGTTGAATTTTCATTTTCAATCCCTGCCAAAAGAAGTTACATTGTTCCTAGTCATACATTTTGAAGAACCCAGAGTGCCCTACTGATGAAGAAGCATGGAGTTCATAGAAGAGATAGCCCTGTTGAACATATTGCAACCAATTTGGAACAAGCAGAGAAAGAGCTGTAAGAGAAACTGGGTCATCAATTGTGCGAGAAGGAGCATCTGCCACCATATTGTTCTTACCCTTCTTGTAAGTGATCGCATAAGGATAACCCATGAGTTGGATAACCCATTGCAAGTGTGTTAGGGAGGAGACCCATTGTTCTAGAAAATTTTCCAGACTCCAGAGATTAGTCTTGATGCAGAAATAATTCCCTAATAGGTATGGTTGCCACTTTTGTACTGCATGCAAAATAGCCATCATTTCCTGCTAAGAGGTAGATGCGACTAAATTCTTACCAGAAAGGTCTCTTGAAGGTGGCAAGCTCATTGGTTCAACAAAGACACCTGCATATCTATCCAAGGAAGCAGTGGAGACTGTTGATGGGTGCATCTGAACGAAATGGAGTTGAGCGATGACACCGTGTGAATTCTTCTTAAGGATTTTTTCCAGGCGATGTGAATTGATGATGCGGAGAGACCCTGGTTGTAAGCCCATTAATTTTTGTTGTGCCCCATTGATTGAAAACTGCATCCAAAGTTCAGCAAAAAGCCATAAGATGGGGCCAAGTGTGCATAACCATTGAACACCCAAAACCACATCACATCCGCCTAAGGACAAGGCAAACATGTCAGAGCGCAGGTAATAATCTTCCATAGAGATACGCACATTGTGACACTTCCCCTTGCAAGGTAAGGTGCCCCCATTGGCAACCATGACTTCAAAGTTGGAGAAAGGATGGACAAAACAATCATCCTATTTGGCGATCCGAGGGTCAATTAAATTATGAGTGTTGCCAGAATCAATGAGTATTGTAAGAGGAAGCTTCTTGAAGTAACCCCTGACCCGCATGGTTTGGGGGGTGGTGATTCCAGCTAAATCATGGAGAGATATCTCTGGCTGGTCATCCTGAGATGGAGGACCAATACGTGGCTCCGGAATGTCGACCTGAGCATCCATTGTATCTAGAGCTTCTTCACCAATTTCAGAGGCAGGCGGAGAATCCATATCCAAGAGATAGAGCTTTTTCTGAACACATCTATGTCCCCGAGTGAATTTCTCATCACAATTATAACAAAGCCATTTTTCCTGCGTGCCTACATCTCAGTTTCAGACAAATGCTTGATAGCAGTTGGTCAAGGAGCTGGCGGAATGGGAGGTCGTTGAGAACCCATATTTCGGAAGGGAACAAAAGGGGGTTTGGAGCATTGTTGGGCTGCAATCTTGTCTTCTGCCAACTTAGCCAAACCTAGGACTTCCATCATTGTGTTGGGACAGAACATTTTAACCTCTGACCGGATTTCATCCTTAAGACCACTGATAAAACAACTCCTGTAAAATTCATCAGACAATCCTTCTGTGTGATTGGCAATTTTCTCAAATTCTGTCTGATACTCTCTCACTGTGCCAGTTTGGTGAAGTTTAGTGAGTGCTCCTGTGAAGTCATCAAAAGCACTAGGACCAAATCGTGACAAAAGGAGTTGGCAAAAATTTGTCCAATTTGGCGGGATGAGCTTTGATGTACCAACGGTACCATTGAAGGGCTTCCTGTTCCAAATGAAAGGATGCAAGTGGAACTTTCTGGACATCAAAAGTATTATGCAGACTGAAATATTGTTCTGCGCGGTATATCCATCCAATCGGATCAATACCATTGAAGTGAGGAAAATCAAGCTTCGGCCCACGAAAATTTTTGGAAGACGAGAACCCATTGTCTGATGAAGACTCGGACTGTCGTTTGTTGTTCATGGCCGAATGCTAACGATGGAGGCTGAGAAATTTTTCATCCAGATCTTGGAGTTTGGTTTGGATGGTTGCAAGTGCTTCCTCCATGGTTTTTGCTCCTGCGCGGGTGACAACCATAACCAAGAGTTTTTTTTTTTTTTTTTTGGAATAGATAGAAATACACAAACGAAAGCTTATTTAGTAAAGGGAAATTTGGATTTGAAAAAACGCGGAGGGGTAATTGGAGTTTGACTAGGTTTTGGACACTTTCTAATGGACAGGGAAGCAAAAAATGGGATTTCAAAATTGGAGTGAAGGAATGAGAAAATTTGGTAGATAGGGGAAAATAAGCAGAATTAGGAAAGGAACTCTGTGGTAAAATTTGAAGGCGATTGAATGAAAATTGAAGGAGTTATGGCAAACCCTAAAAATAAAGAAATGTGGGATTTGTGGTCATAGGAAGTGGAATTTGGGATAGGGTCTTCAGGAATGAAATATGCAGAATGGGATTGCAGGGATGTCAGTGAAGTTTAAGGGAAAACAGAGTTAAAAAAAGGGAGATATGGCCGAAAAACTGAATTTTAGAATCTTTTTTTTTTTTTTTAGAAATGGATCGGCAACAGCGGCGTGAAAGGGATCCACAACAGATAGATCTGCAATGGCCCAGAAGTGATCGGAAATCGATGGATCTGAAACGGCGCTAACTGGATCGAAAACGACTGGATCTGAAATAGATCTGAAACTGCTAAATCTAGAACGACTTTCAGAATGGATCTGAATGGCTAGATCTAAAACGGCGCAGTAGTGATCGAAAACAGTTCAGCTGAAAATAGATATGGACCCCAGGTATTTGCGACTTCCTAACAGTTCAGGGATTTCACTCGGCCACCAATGATGTCTTACGGCTTATGTATTGGGGCAGTACCCCTCACTCCATGGATCAGGTAAAACTGATAACCGCTTTGCCACAAACGACAACTCTTGGTTTACCTTACGAGTGGGAACTAGTCAATCAGGTAGGGGTCGTTGCCCTTTTTGCTAGTAGGTCCTCTCAATGGGCCAGCTACTTCAGGGTTCCTGTGGTACTCCTCACAATGAGTTTTAGGGCTTATGCCCAAGTACTTCCCATAGTTAAGTGGATAGGGATTATTCTCAAATCCGAACCTGCAACAGATGTGAAAAAAACTTTTGGCAGAATATTCACCCAGCGAGCCCAAGAAAGTGCTCTGATACCAGATGTGATGAATATGCAATAATTAATTAATGCAAATACACAAGATATCAGAAATAACAGAACTCATAATCACTTTTATATTGATCACAGGCCACTTCGAGGGGGCAACCTCCTTTGAGCAAGCTCAATACAATTAACTTCACCGTGCCTTCAGTGACCTCATCACACACTTATATACTAAGTCTATGCCCAATACTATGAGTCAAAACCATGGGACATATAATATTACGAGACGACTTACAAAGCATATGCGTCCAATACTATGGGTCAATATTATGGGCTAATATAAACTATGGATCAACAAATACTATGGGACGACTTACAAAGCATATGCGTCCAACAACAATATACTAACATAGTAAAGAGAAGGGTTGACACGGGTTCCTAACAGAATGTCCATGCTTTATTCATGGGACTTCCACACTTTCATGCTTTCCACATACACATGAACTCATTCATGTTCATTCTTTCACAAGAAATTTACTATTTCAGCATTGACAATTCATCTCAAGCAATTAAACACAATCTATTTTCAGCCATGACATGCACTCAACAATCTTTTGTTTTATAAATGCATCAATCGAAAGGAAAGAGAAGAGTAGGAGTTTCTCCCTCTTAGTCTTATTCTATTATGGAGCTACACCATCGCTATGGTTTCATGCTCCTTAGTCTCTTTCACTTCAACGTGAATGCTTTGACTTTCCTTTCTTGGCTATGACACTTAGTGTCTAAGGTCTATCTAAGGATTTTCAACTAGGAACCCCCCTCCATAGTTTCCTATAGAACATTTGGCTGCTATGACCCACTCATGTTCACTAGCACCATCTTTCATTACTACTCATACTGAGCTCTTTAGGATGGTCACATGTCCATCTACATCCCTATGATGCCTTCATAGTCCTTGCTTCCAACAATACCTACACTCAAACATTGAATCAATTCACAGGTTTAGTTTATTTCCATAGGATTTATCTCTAAACAAGAGTTTAGAAAATCATAACCAAATCATATACACACGTATATTCATAAGCAAGAAGTTGCAAGGTAACCGAATACTTATCTGTATTGGATGTCTTCACTTTATTCCACGAGATCCTTCTTTGCTTTGCAAGCCTTGGATTTTCTTGTGGACACAATTATGAATGTTGGGCCAGCACATAGGCTGTTGAATATTGTAACTTCTAAGAATATTATATTTGTATATTATTTATTCCGGAGATGGTCCATACCTCCGATGTGATTATACTATGAATCCGAAGATGTTTATTCCTCCGAATTGGTTGTGGTAACTAGGGTTATTAGACCCACCATGTGGGGGTCGGCCCAGTCAGTTATAATAGGGTATTTAACCTAATGGTTAAATACGAGCCTACATGTACTTGTGTAAAATACATGTCAGTGTAGTGTATAAATAGAGGAGGTATGTTCCTCATTTGATACACTCACTCACTTGAGGATAGCGCACTTGTGGAGGAGAGGTCTGCTATTGTGGAGGAGGAGATCATGTCTCAGGGTTTCATCTTTGTATATTGCTGGTCATCTATATTGAGGAAGCTTTGCTGGGTTTTCTACCCCATGAGGGTTTCCCAGGATAAATCTCTGTCTCTTGTGTTTATGCTATGCTTGTTGTTTCTTCAGTGATCCTGTATATGCTATTATTGTGAAATGGAATGTAATGCTGCTATTTTCTGTCTTAGCATATTAAATCTTAACATGGCATCAGATCTAACCTGAAGGAATACAAGGTATGGCACTTACGACACTTGCTTTACTTACGACAATTTAAAGGTTAGGGTTTTACATAGCAAAAACCAGTCATCGTGGAACTTTCGCTATAAATCCATTTTGGCGAAGGTTCAGGGTCTGAAAAGTTTACAGGTCGAAGATAACATCCCCAGGTACCTTTTTTCCGAAGGGCATCCTCAGATTCGTTGTACTTTGTAAGTTATGATCAGTACAAGTTAGGGTTTCTGCCTCTTCCAGATCTCAGTCAAAATCAGGTGACCTTGGAAAAAAGGTCATAACTTGGGATAGGAAGCTCCAAATGAAATTTCGTAAAAAGTGACAGGTAGTACATAGACTGTACTATCTCAAGAAACCTTTTCAGAGGCTGAAGGTGAACCAGTGACACGTGGCACGCCATATAAGTGTGATCTCCTGTTTTATCCCATAAACAGGTCACGTTGCGACACCTGGCATAACTCTATCTTAGAGAGTCCAATTGAGGTCATACCTATCAGGATGGAAAGATAACAGGTCGAGCTATCTTAGGAAAAGTTTTCAGAGGCCTAAGTTCAAACAGTGACACGTGGCATGCCGTACAAGTTCGCTCTCCTGTTTTATCCCATAAACAGGTCACGTTGCGACACTTGGCATAACTCTCTCTCAGAAAACCCAATTGAGGTCAGACCTGTCAGGATGGAAAGATGACAGGTCAGGCTACTGCAGAAAAATGGTTTCAGACCCTGTGGAGTAAAAATTTTAGATTTATAGCAGAAACAATCAGGTGCATATTTCTGTCAAAACATAATTATTTTTGGAGCACCTTTATTCATGGCTTCCGGAATTTAGGGTTTCGGAGAAAGTTAGAATTTTTTGGAATCGGAGTCCATGGCTGGAAGCTCCTCAGAAAAATAAGAGTTTAGAGCCTTGGATCAAACCTTTTGATTGGACAGAAGGGTGGGCTTCATCAAACCCTAGTTCAGGTTCCTGTCCAGAAGATCCAGAAGTTTCGAAGGGGGAGTTGACGCTAAGGCCTTACATAAGAAGACTACAAAAAGTCTCGACAGGTATGACTTAAGGAGGTTCAGGTATGCCTTGAAATATGATTCTTGATTAAGTTCATAATGTGTTTGTCTTCATGTTATTTATTAGTACAATCTTGATTAATGTTATTAATTGTCTTATCACCCTAGTAACAATATGAATGCATGTGAATGATCGAAGACATTCATTGATTAGGGCTATATGATTGTACTTATGCATTATGGTGTTGTGTGAGGTTGATGTTGTCTGCTAACAAGACACAGGTACATCACAAAAGACAAATCAAGTTCCCTGACCATGACAACATGAAGACAAAGACTCACGAGGTATGTATGACTTTGTTATATCATGTTTAACCTACGAGACATGCAGGTTCTAGCTCAGGATCTCTAAATCATTGAAGAGATTGTTTAGGTATGTTGTACATAACTAAGCAGGTATACTAATCCAGGTATGCTAGAATCTTACCTTGTGTAAGTATACTTGGTATGATTGGTTAGTAATCAAGGGTTTATGCATATTATGTCTCTTATTTTGGTTGATGATTTAACTAACTAGATCAAACAAGAATATGCATGAGTAAAAGGAGACTTCCTTGAAACCCTGAATACTAATGATCATGACTGTACATATTCAAGATTATTTACAATTATAATTTTTGATAATATTGAGAATATACTAATGAATGTATGTTTGTGTATGAGATCATGAGGATGACACTAGTGTACACTTGAGCATGCATAGTGGTACATAATGAATAGAAGTTCAGAAGACATACAGAAGATCAAGCGGGAGGCAACCTCACAAACATAAAAGATAAGTATTTGGGTTGTTATTAGAAATAGTAAATGATATTGCTTGTATGCATATTTGTATTCCTAGAATATATCATGATGAGTGTAAACATTCATAAAGCATTGAACAATATACTACTAATATGCATATGATTGGTAAATTGGACAAACATTCCATTGTTGCTTGTCTAGAATGAAACCTCTTTGCTAACATGCTGAGAGTTGTGCACACTCTCGATAGTATGTTCTGGTAGAGATGGAAGGCATCTAGATAGCCACTGTATGCATACAGGATATGGGAAAGTGTTGTGCCAAAGTATTGGTCAAAATAGTTGCATAACTATGTAAATGATATCTGTATGCATAATAGGTTATCATATCAATATGATTTGATGATTATGAAGTATTACTAATCATGTACTTAATTTTGATTTGTAGGAAAGATCATGATGAATGATGAACTCTAAACAAGCGATGGATGTTCAACAAAAGATTTACAAATCAAACACACTATAGAAAACTTGTGGTTAAAAGATTCTTTTAGAAAGAGGAAGAGAATCATGATGAGATGTTTTGCTCCAAGGGACTAGATAAGACCATTCTCTTAATAATGTAATCAGGTTCTGTATGGGTTCCCAGGATCGGTAGTCAATCGACGAGATTAATGATCATCATGGGTGATGTGGAATGCAAGAAGGAACTCACCACAGAGTTCGAATGATTTTAAGGCTCATATTAGTAGACCCATCTGACGAGAGATGGCACAGATAGACATGCAGAAGATCACTCAATGCTGAGTGTAAATAATGGACAATTGACAGCTTCATGACAAAGCTTGGGCTTTACCAGAAGTAAAGTTGTTCCTAACCTTTACCTTAAGGTTGTGGATGATGAACCTATCATACCATTATTGCATGATGATGATCTCTTTCTGACAAGGAATGAGAAACAGGTCATGAAAATGGCTGCAGAAATGAAAATGAAAGATCTCGGATCAATGCACTACTTCTTAGGTCTAGAAGTATGGAAAGATCCAAAAGGAATCTTTTAAATCAAGGTAAGTATGCTGTGAAGTTTCTAAAAATATTTGATATGTTGGAGTGTAAAGCCATGGCCACTCCCATGGACTCCAACTTGAAGTTATTAGTTAATGACTCATCGCATTTAGTGGACCTAACCCTATATAGACAAATCATTGGGTCATTGATGTATTTAACAAATACTAGGCCATATATATGCTTTGTTGTAAATACCCTAAGTCAGTATCTAGTAGAACCTAGAAAGGTTCACTTAATAGCTACAAAGCATGTAGTGAGGTACCTAAAAGGTACTTTAGATTTTTTGGTCTATATTATCTTGGAGGTCATGAACTCCGTTTACATGGTTACTCAGATTCTGATTGGGCAGGAAGTGTCTCAAACAGAAAAAGTACATCAGGTGGATGTTATAGTCCTGAATCTGCCATGATCTCATGGTTCAGCAAGGAACAATATAGTGTGGCTCTCAGTACTGCTGAAGCAGAATATATATATAGTTGTCTGCTCTGCTAGCTATGAAGCAGTGTGGCTTCAAAATATTTTATATGGAGTGTTTGACTTAGAAATGAATTCCACTATGATTATGTGTGACATTCAAAACTGCATCAAGATAGAAAATCTTGTATTCCACGATAAGTCAAAAACACATAGAGATCCGATACTTCTATATACGAGATATGGTGCAAAGAGGAGCTATCAAGCTAGAGTATATAAGCACTGAGGATTAGATTGCTGATATCTTGACTAAACCTCTGTCTCGAGTAAAGTTTGAATAGTTTCGAGACAAACTTGGTATAGTCCAGAAGGACCCTCCTCGAAAGGTGGAGTAGCATAGTATCTGATAACAAGTCTGTCTCATCAATGATGAGGTTACCTTTTTACGGCACCTAGTTACTTAGAATTATTTAGATTTAGTAATCTTATATTTTTTCTTTTCATGATAGATGTATACATGCTTTTGATGATAGATGTATACATGCTTTTGATGTTAGATATGCATGCTTTTGATGATAGATGTATACATGCTTTTGATGATAGATGTTATGCATGTTTTGATGTTGAGGATACATGTTTTGATGATGAGGATACATGTTTTGATGATACATGATTTGATGATGATTATACATGTTTTGATGATGATGATACATGTTTTGATGATGATGATACATGTTTTGATGATACATGGTTTGATGATGATTATACATGTTTTGATGATACATGTTTTGATGATGATGATACATGTTTTGGTGATGAGGATACATTTTTTTGGTATACAACATGTGAAGGGATTGGATCATTCCTGGACTTCAGTCCAAAAGAAGAGCCGTAGACGTATGTCTTCGAAAATGAAGTTCTTAGTGAACATGTGAAGGGATTGGATCATTCCTGGACTTCAGTCCGAAAGAAGAGCCGTAGACGTATGTCTTCGAAAATGAAGTTCTTGGTGAACAAGGATTGGATCATTCCTGGACTTCAGTCCGAAAGAAGAGCTGTAGACGTATGTCTTATAAAATGAAGTTCTTGGTGAACATGTGAAGGGATTGGATCATTCCTGGACTTCAGTCCGAAAGAAGAGCCGTAGATGTATGTCTTCGAAAATGAAGTTCGTAGTGAACATGTGAAGGGATTGGATCATTCCTGGACTTCAGTCCGAAAGAAGAGCCGTAGACGTATGTCTTCGAAAATGAAGTTCTTGGTGAACATGTGAAGGGATTGGATCATTCCTGGACTTCAATCCGAAAGAAGAGTCGTAGACGTATGTCTTCGAAAATGAAGTTCTTAGTGAACATGTGAGGGGATTGGATCATTCCCGGACTTCAATCCTAAAGAAGAGCCGTAGACATGAGGTCTCCGATAACTGAACGATAGGACTGGATCGTCCCTGGACTTCGGTTCAAAAGGTACACGATAGGACTGGATCGTTCCTGGACCTCGGTTCAAAATGTACGTGACAAATCCTAGAATTGCTCTAGGTTACATCCAGCATGAAACAGGGCTGGCTCTATAGTTGTGATACATCCAGCATGAAACAGGGCTGGCTCTGTAGTTGTGATACATCCAACATGAAACAGGGTTGGCTCTGTAGATGTGATACATCCAGCATGAAACAGGGCTGGCTCTGTAGATGTGATACATCCAGCATGAAACAGGGCTGGCTCTGTAGATGTGATACATCCAGCATGAAACAGGGCTGGCTCTGTAGATGTGATACATTCAGCATGAAACAGGGCTGGCTCTGTAGATGTGATACATCCAGCATGAAACAGGGCTGGCTCTGTAGATGTGATACATCCAGCATGAAACAGGGCTGGCTCTATAGATGTGACACATCCAGTATGAAAAAGGACTGGCTCTGTGGCGGTAAATCCTAGATCTGATCTAGGTCACATCCAGTATGAAAAAGGACTGGACATGAGACTTTTCTTAAAGAGATAAGGATTGATCATCCTGGAACTTGATCTGGATTGCATCATCCATGGACCTATGTCCTAAAGAGAGCAGGATTGATCATCCTGTAATATGATCGTGTGATGACGATGTTGATCGTATGATGACGATGCTGATCGTGTGATGACGATGCTCCCGATCGTGTGATGACGATGCTGATCATATGATGACGATGCTGATTGTGTGATGACGATGCTGTCGATCGTGTGATGACAATGCTGATCGTGTGATGACGATGCTGCCGATCGTGTGATGACGATGTTGATCATATGATGACGATGCTGCTGATCGTGTGATGACGATGTTGATCGTGCGATGATAATGTTGATGATCGTGAGATGACGATGCTGATGATCGTGTGATGACGATGCTGATGATCAT
Source organism: Larix kaempferi (assembly GCA_027924585.1). Taxonomy (NCBI): domain Eukaryota; kingdom Viridiplantae; phylum Streptophyta; class Pinopsida; order Pinales; family Pinaceae; genus Larix; species Larix kaempferi. The sequence continues at coordinate 12,740,246 of BSBM01000792.1, forward strand.
ATGATGACGATGCTGCTGATCGTGACGGTCTAGATGATGATGTTGATGATCGTGTGATGACAATGTTGATGATCGTATGATGATGATGATGCTGATCGTGATGGTCTAGATGATGATGTTGATGATCGTGAGGATCCAGACATTGATGTTGCTATAGTTGTTCGAGTGCTGCAGAAGATAAAGACTCAGTACTGAAGATGTTGATGTTCCAGTAACTAGTTGAGTTACTGATGATGTTGAGAAAGCTTCCAATGATTTATAGATGTATCATGTATGATGTATGACTCGTTGCTCCTGTAAATGTTGTTATAATATCCTTCTCGTTAAGGGGGAGTGTTGAATATTGTAACTTCTAAGAATATTATATTTGTATATTATTTATTCCGGAGATGTTCCATACCTCCGATGTGATTATACTATGAATCCGAAGATGTTTATTCCTCTGAATTGGTTGTGGTAACTAGGGTTATTAGACCCACCATGTGGGGGTCGGCCCAGTCAGTTATAATAGGGTATTTAACCTAATGGTTAAATACGAGCCTACATGTACTTGTGTAAAATACATGTCAGTGTAGTGTATAAATAGAGGAGGTATGTTCCTCATTTGATACACTCACTCACTTGAGGATAGTGCACTTGTGGAGGAGAGGTTTGCTATTGTGGAGGAGGAGATCATGTCTCAGGGTTTCATCTTTGTATATTGCTGGTCATCTATATTGAGGAAGCTTTGCTGGGTTTTCTACCCCATGAGGGTTTCCTAGGATAAATCTCTGTCTCTTGTGTTTATGCTATGCTTGTTGTTTCTTCAGTGATCCTGTATATGCTATTATTGTGAAATGGAATTTAATGCTGCTATTTTCTGTCTTAGCATATTAAATCTTAACATAGTCTACTCCACAATCATTTGAATAGGCAATGCCAGGCCAGTACACCGACTGGGTTTATCAATTGTTTAAGGGGTGTTGGGCCAGCATACATGCTGCTTTACCATATCAAGTAGTTAATGCCCAACTAGTCACTCTCTGGACTTATCAAGAACTTTATAACGTTCAACCAGCTACTCCCTGGATTTCTCAATAATTTATATCGCCCATTCATTTACTCTCTGGATTTACCAGCAATTTATAGTCTTTCAAGGTCTTTCCTTCCTGCAATGACCAAGGTTTCCAATAATGAAACACTAGTGTATTAGCTTAGCTGTTAGAAGACTTATACCCGAAATATTCATTATTCCAAACAAGACATAAATGAAAACGAATACTTATCTATATTGTGTGTTTCCCCTCTGGTCCACAAGGTCCTGCTTTGCTTTGCAAGCCTTGGAATCACCTATGGACTTGGATATAGTTAATGCTTAACCAGTACACCTCCCCATCGGATGGATTTACCAAGCATTTGGTGGTGCCCAACTAGTCCCATACCTGGTTGGCCCTCTCCAGTGCCGAGCCAACACATTCGTCTGGGTCATCGACCAATGGAAGGAAACTGCGCCACCTGACCATTATAGGTCAAGGCTCTACTATGGAGGCATAGGAATCTCAGGGTTTTCAGTCAATCTTTGGCGCTCGCCCTCCTACTGCTGACCCAATAGAGATTTTATGCCTTCACCAATGTCACCACACCTTCTTGCACCATAACCCTTCACACACACATCAACTCTTCATTCATACAAGGACGCCACTCCTTCTATTGTGCAAATCGGTGGTTCCTTTTTGGAACTTTATAGGTGACTTTCTTGACTGCAGGTTAACATGGCCCCACTCACATAAAGATGATACCCCTTTTTACTACACAACTTCTTAGGTTTGTCCATCCCTTCCAGTATTATTTAGTGTGAGCATAGAAAGGTTGCCAATTCCTATACAGTCCTTTTGCATACCCTTCGTCACTTTGCCTCTTAATGTGTAGTACCAATTGGCATCTATGTAGGCTGACAACACAAGAAGGATAAGCAGGCTTATCAATATTGCTTCTCAAAATTGCAACCACATTCCATAACATTCACTATCAAATATTGAAACACCAGGAATGCGTCCATTCTCTTAGGGTGTAGTCAATATTGACAACCCTATCATGACCCGGCACCAGAAAATGTGTGCACCCCCTTTCCAATATGAGCCATGTAGGCCCTAATCATACTCAAGCAGTCTGAAATGATATATATAAATAAAGTAGAGCATGCTCTGCATATTAACCCTAATAATTTAGACATGCATGTTCTAGTCTAGGGTCACATAATACTCATTCATTTTGCAGATGTATCTCACATGCCTTCTTGGCATAGCTTTACCATCTCACTCTCATGGTTTACCAACATGCGGTTTGGCTAAGACATTATCAATGGCGTTTCACCCGAAACCCATTTCCAAAGCATGGGGTCCTTCCCCATCTAGTTTGGCTTTTGCAGGCCATCACTCTTGGTCTTCCTGCAATGTGTCTTCCTAGCACATTTATCAAATATCCAAATGGTTAGCAGCTTTTAACAATAGAATTCAAATCTGATTTCTCTAATCAGTCAATGGCATTAATAATTAAATTCAGGTATGAATTTGCAATTCTGTCTTCTACAGAAATTGATTTGCTTAGACATGAGTCTATTCTCATATCGTTTGGCTCTTGCTCACAGTAGATTCCAATCTTCATCATGGACTTACCCATATTTTCCATGCCCAAAACAATCTACCTGAAATCTGAAACTTCAATCAGCCAAACATGTTGTGCGTATCTATGCATTTAATCATTTCATTGCTACAACAGTCACTAAAGTGATCTCAGAATTATAACACTCAATAATTCAAACACCTTCCATTGTTAACATTTGAGATTCAATAAAATATATATATATATATGCATCGTTATCATAAATAAAATTGCAAGACATGGGTACACTATCCGTGCAATTTAAATAAACTGTAAATACTCATTACTTCACATTCCATACAATCTCTGTCCTTCCACAGAGCACTTGGGTAGCCCATCATCATGTCTACCTTCTCCATGCAATCTTTTTCCCGCATTCATAGCAACTCATGAAATGCTCTGAGTATTAACAATGGTTCACCATTCCATCTATTATCTAAATGCATTGAAGCCTATACATATCACAACCGTGCATTATCGCAATGCATCTCAACATGTGCACTTACACATATGCATGCTCATTCACAACATTCACATAATATTTTAATGTGCATTCACTTAATGCATAATCTCTCAATACAATTTTGCATCAACCCACGGATACTATGCATTCCAGCATATTAGGGCCTAACCATGCCTATTTCATATGGCATATACTACCACAACATGACTATAGGTATTTACTTTCTTTGGTTATTTAAACTTATAATCCAGCATACACAACGGCATGTTATAATTCCATATGAATGCATTGAGGTTTCTAAGCAATTATAGGGTGTAAGGATCCTTTCCCTCACTTACCCACACCTCATCATGCTCGGTAGATTAACATTCACATTCAGGCACTCAGTACCACATGCCAACCAATCAACATAATTTAATCATATTTGAAGGGGTCTTACCAAATACTCATTCCACATTCATGCAGTTAAGCACAAATCACCGTTACCTGCATGGCTGTCATTAACATCGCTTGATGTTACCTGATCAGTTGGCCTCTTACCAATGCTACACAGTCCTTTTTCCAGCCCCGTGATCATAGATTTGTTGCACCATCCTTTCTTCATAAGGTTGTTGGTCATATGCAACAACATCATCCACATCCTTAGTCATGCTTCGGTTGTCTTTGGTCCTATAACCAATGCAAACACAACTAATTATTAGCAACCACCATAATCATCTTATGTGGCTCATTGCATATGCAAAACCTCACTGTTTTACCAATATACAATATCATATACATGCACGAATATTTTCACAGGCACTGTGCAATGTTTCTTAATATGCCATCTAGTGCATATTCATTTCATCTATCTAATGTATTGCATTTTCAATCATTTTTTTATGGCCTAATTCCTACAACCATTATCAACAACATTAATTGTCATCAACCATGGGAAATACCATTAATGGGCTATTGCATGTGTAACTTTCACTACCTTTACCCATATGCAACATCATGCTTTATGCATAAGCGATTCACATGCACTATGCAATGACTCCTTAATCATGCCCATTAATTCATATGCATTACTCTCTTGCATTTCCAACATCCCTATGCCATAATTTTCAACTTATGAAACTTAGGAAATATAAATACAATAGTAAGAGAGGAGTGAAGGAATTCCCCCTTTCCAAGCATGACATGGAGTCCCTTCTCCATGTCATAGTTGATCCTTTTCTTGGTTTCCCTACCAAGCACGCAAGGAATTATTAGTTGTCATTCCTTACCAAGTAGCAATTTAATACAAATGTAAAACATTCTTAGTTGCTACTTTTCAAGCATGAAATTCCTTGCTATAACAGAAATAGTTAAGGTGAGAAGTTTCCCTCTTATCAACATTGCCTTGCTGCTCCCATTGTTCTTCCGCAATGCATATCATAGCCAATTACTTTTAATCAGGCTTCCACAGACCTTCCATGCAATTCCTGCTTCTTATCCCAAGAATGAATTTCACACTTTCAACAACTGTCTCCGGGGGATGACGGGGGTTAAGGGGGCTTGCCCCCTTGTGGCACATGAGTTCAAAGCGATTTTTCAACTTTCGGCACCTGAAAAATTTCCCTGGAAAACGACTGAAATTCCCTGTTTCAGAGCAACTCGTCCAGTTCTTCCCTCCTGTTGTGGAGAAACTCGCTGAGTTCTTCCTCCGTTGCGGACCAAATTTGTGATTTCTTTCGCCAAAAGACACTTAGAAAAAATTTTGGACCAACTCGCCAAGTCCTTCCGTCGTTGCGGACCAACTCGCTGAGTTCTTCCGCCGTTGCGAACGAACTTGTCCGTCTCTTCTGCTGTTTCGGCAAAAACTCACGAGTTCTTTCTGCCGTAACACTTAGAAAAATTTTGAAATTTTTCGGACCAACTCATTGAGTCCTTCCGTCGCTGCGGACCAACTAGCTGAGTTCTTCCACCGTTGCGGACAAACTTGCTGAGTTCTTCCGCTATTTCGGCGAAAAACTCATAACTTTCCGCCAAATTTTTTGTTCTTTTTCCAGCAAACTTATCAATTTTATGCTAATTCGTTGCGGAGCAACTCACCAGGTTTTGTCGTCGTTGCGAATGAACTCGCTAAGTTTCGCCGCCATTGCGGACGAAAACTTGTAAGTTCTTTCCAATACAGACTTAGAAAAATTTTCAAAAATTTTGAAAGTTTGAAATTTTTCTTAATGGTCTATAATGAGCAGGAAGCATACTTACACCTGCAAGCTGTGATAGGTAGCCCATGAAGGCCTAATGCTGCAACCAGCAGCTCTGATACCAAAATGTAATGTCCCCACCCTTGGATCCAATGCAAGGAAGGGAACCTGATGCTATTCTATGGGAGTTTTCATAAAAACTCAGCCAATTCATTAGATTTTAAAGAAAAGAAATACATATGTGTAGATGTAAATCAATTAATCATGCACAGTGGAATGAAAACCTCATCCACACACATATTACATGAATATTATTCAATTTAACACAATCAACAAATTAACACATTTGCAGAAGTAAATACCCAATAAAATACTCATCTTGATGCAATGTTGTCCCAAACAACTAGCTATGTTGCTGCAACGTTCCTCCCAACCATAGGTATCTGCCCAGCCTATATTCTTTTAGCACTCAGAGACCACCCCCGAGCTGGGCATGATATCTACAAAGAAAAGGGGACTCTCAAGCCCAATTCAGCCCAAAGCAATGGTTATCCAACTCAAACCCCAGCATTTCTTAACACACAACAACTCAAAACTGAGCATGGATACACATAACAGCAAAAACACAATTACTGTGCATGAAGAGAAACGTTTTTACAGTGGGATGCACAAAACGGGGTTTCCTTGAGCTTCAGAAAAACGTGGGCAACTAAAAACAAGTTGGTAGATGGGGATTCAACCCTGGGGAAGCAAATTTGATTTCAGAAAAATGTCCATGGATGTTCTGGGGAAAAAACGACCTCCATAACAATCCCAAAATGTGGCCCTCCTCTCCCAGCTACTGTGCTAACCAAAAAAGAGTTCCCAACCATGGAAAAAGGAGGAAAACATAGAAAAACAGTGGGGAAAAAAATGCCCAGCAGCTCCCAACACGTGAGAGAGACAAACTCATGGGTGAATAATGGCTTAGGGTCAATTTCGTAGCTCTTCTCTTGCCCAAGAATCCAAGCATGATTTTCTAGGAAGGATGGCTTTCCTATACTCGAATTTGGATAGCCATACCTCTCCAATCCCCAAGGCATTAACTGCCTCAACCAACTCTTGAATGATTGGGTACAAAGGTCAACATGGGTAGTTTAGGGTTGATGGGGTTCTCCCATTGACACTTGGCTTAGCTTGATTGGATCAAGGGTTTGAATATTTCCCTCCCAATTCCTTGTAAAAATCATGTCATCATCTCTTGTTGCATTGCATAGCTAGTTGTGGGCATTTATATTAAGATGCATATTTACAATTCCCATGGTTCACTGGCACATGGGTAGCATAATTTCAAATACTTGCCTCTTCTAGATCGAGCATTCACTAGCGGAGCCTTGGCCTTGAGTTGCACGCTAGGATTCATACAAAAATATGCATACAATATTTACATTATAGCCCAAATATTATAAGGGTCAAGAATGGGGGACATTACTGTTGGGCCCTAGAATTGTCCATTTTTCGATCATTTATCGACATACCTTTCATCCATTTTCTTACCATTATTTCTCATTTATCATTCCATTTTTCATCCATTTGTTGTAGCTGCGCATTGAACAACATGCTACTTCCATTGATCTTTTAAGTGGTTAATAATGATTATTTTCTTTTATCTTTGATGAATTAAAAGACTATTATGCATAATTTTACTAATGATAGTTTGTGGAGTGAGTTGTCACGTACAGGACGCTCATAGCTAGCTATTACAACTTTAACTAAAAACGCGTGCCACCTAAGACCACCCTGATTTGCGTCTTGATTTACGGGCAGATGGAAACAAATCTCAAAAATCCGGGACATGGGTTTTGTGCGTAACATCCTCATTTACCTGACTCACGAGGAAATATCCAAACAAAGCTACATTTTGCGATATGCAGGTGATTCTTCAAGAGGGTATTTTCCAGATTTGGTGTTGCGGCCGGTTCCAAAATTGCCAGCAGTTACGGCCGTGTTTCAGCTGTTGCAGATCACAAGTTGGGGGTTCAGTTCTTCATTTTCAGGAGATAATTTTATGTATAAATATGTAATCCATCTCATTGAGAAGGGATGATAGGTTGATAGGGATTAAGCATGATAGATTAGGCAGGATAGGAGATGGATGATGGGAGATGTAAGATAGGAGAGAACACAATGTTATGATGTAGGATTTGATCCAGATCTGTTGTAATTTTTTCATTATGATAATATATGCTGGCAGTTTCTTAATTCTGGAGTTGTAGACTTTCATTGTGGAGATCCAGATCTGCTCAGTGGAGGAAGGGCCCTCTTCCCTGAGCAGATGCTGGTAGTGTTAATTGTAAGTGTTTTATTTTATAGATCTGTTAATTGTTAACTCATGCTTTCATTCATTAGATTTATCATAGTTGTTTTATTATTCAGTTCATGTTTTATTCATTTGATTTATCATAGTGTTCTTCTGTTAATTCATTTTGATAGATCGTTGGCCAACTTAGCATTGCTTTTAGGTTTATGTAATTAGATCTTATTTCATGATAATTTATTTTGTTAAAGTGTGATTAGATTTACAGTGTGATTTTATGAATAGGCTGAGGATTGATTTACTTTCAAGCATGTGTGATCTAGTCTACAAACAATCACGATTGCATACCAATAGATAACAATGTTAGGTAGAAATTGTACTCGCATATATTTTGCACGATAGCTTTGAAATAAAAGACTTCCTTGGGTTGATAATTTATGTTTAGCACTCTGTATGTTAAGGTTTTAATTAACTAGCATATAGTGAGCATGACAATTACATACTCACATGTCGAGAAACTCGCTCTCGCGGAACTCATCGCCATCCAAAAGTTCCATCATTAGTTACTGCTCCACACCACCACCACCATCGCCGACTCAAACCCCATGTACCACATTTTGACACGCCATGTACTTGGGGGAAAGTATTCACGTTGGATCGTGATACTTCAGGAGTTCGACCTCTTCTTCGAGAAAGCCAAGTTTAAGAAGTCTTTGTTGTTTTCCGAGCTCATCTGCGATCTTCCCCGTGTCGATTTAGGATCTGAGCCCAATGATTCTCTTCCAAACATATCATTGTTCCTTATCAGCACGTCTGACCCATGGTTGTAGCTAGGGTTTTCACCTTAGCTTGTGCTAATCAGCACCTACTAAGGAGAATGGACTCCTTAGTAGCAGTTCAAGAAAACAATAAAAAACTTAGTGCAAATAGTAAAAACTAATCTAACATGTGCATGGGCATTCATAAAATAAACTTGCAGTAAATAGTAAAACATTCATATTTTTTCATGTAAAACAAATATTCAAGAGATTGATATCTTTTTATTCAATAAAAATGGAGTTATACATGAAAGGTTACCTCAATGGTGAGGTTAGTGGAGCTTGAGCAACCGTAGGGATGAGTTGCTCCAGTGCTCCTATGGTTCCTTCTCTTCTCCAAATGCAACGGGGATTGGCCAAATGGCTCACTCAAATGGTAAATCTAAGCACAAATGGTGGGCTTAGGGTTTCATTAGTGATTTGGGCAACATAAGGGTGAGATGGATTGTGGATGTAAAATAGAGAGCCTCCATCACCTATTTATAGGTTTTTTAATGGTGGAGTATTGACCCATAGCATTTGGTACCACATGGTTTAGGTTATTGGTTTAGGGTTTCTCCTCTTCTTTTTCCTTTTTTGAATTAATATTTGAATTTTATTCCCTTTTACTTGATTTTTGGGAATTTTGGGCCCCTTTTGAGGGTTTTTGGCATTTTTTGAGGAAATTTAATTATTTTGAGGAGACAAGGACTAATTTTGGCCTTTTTGGTGACCATTTAAAGGTTTTTTGAGGTTTTGGAGGCTAAATGGTGGGAAAAATGGACAAATGGGTCATGTAGCTAGGGATATGAGCTAGTGAGCATTTTTTGGGTGTCAACAGATTGCCCCCTGATGTGTGAGGGTGGGAGCTCATCGTATGGCCGATAGACATCATAGTTTCTTTGTCTTTTTCCTGGGGTGTGGAGGAGAGAAGAGACTGATTGGAGACCAAAACAATGGCCCCATACAAACTGCAAATAATAAACATGCATGGCCTCAAAATGAATGAGGAATAATATCTGATATATGGACGAGGCAGGCATACCAATGCTCATATCAAGATATACAAAATAATAATAATGAGGTCCAATGGGGCCTGAATAATACATGGAGAACTGTTGTGTACATCATAATGGTCTAGAGGAGACAAAAAATTGGGATATACTCATGGTCCTGCCATAACTGATCTGAAGCACTGATATACTGGAATGACAACAGTCGCTCTGAATGTGGTACCAGAAGGACTGATGAACTGCTATAACTGAAGGTGTCCAATAACTGGGTGGACTCAATGGTTGAGAGTCAGGATCTCAAAGGTATGCTGAACTACATCTGAATTGGGTACTCAAGGAAGCATATAAATGGGGTGCTTCCGAATACTATTGCCAAGTGCAGCCCGGATATCCTCGGGAACATACAACTAGGGAGGTTCCCAAGAGACTCACCAATGTGCTAGAGTCAAGGGATATCCGGGGTCTTCGACCAATAACTAAAGGGACCAATACCCTACACGAATCTCAACGGTTCGATCAAGGTGTTGAAGTCGATCACGTGAGAAACAATCATTTGGAGAGGCACTAAGGACTCCTCTTAAAGTGGTCCATAGGAACTCACCACTAATGGTGATGAGTCGAAAGCACAGGGACCTCTTGGTCCATCCTCTGGAATAGATGGGCTAGTGTCAACAGAGGGAGACCTGCAACTACCAAAGCAATGTTGTTTCCTTGATAGGAGCGTAATGTGTACAACCAAGAGGTGATAGTACTGAAGGTGGGACTGACATACTGTGGGGGTGGGGAACAACTGAGGTCACAGAGTGGGGTGGTCTCTAACTTCCTTTTTTCAGAGTATGATGACAAGGCTAACCTGGAAGCATATGAAACTGACTTCAGGGAAGGGGTTCATAGCTTAAGGGACCAGGGACTATGACTACAATGGGGGAGACTCAAGGGGACAAACTGATGAATGATATCGGGAGACTCTAAGGGTGACACATCGCAGAATACTTCGAACAAAGGAGACCATACTGGGGAAGCTTCCATAATAGTGTGACTAGATATGATCTGTTGTGGCGCCGAGAGGCACCGCTGGGGCCTTCTTCATGTTTTAAGGAGCTCAAAGAAGGGATAGAAGTGTGCTCAAAATGGTACTGTCATGTGGATTTGTACGAGCCCAGGACAGTTCATGCTAGTGGTTGATTTCAATTTTAAGGAGTCTAAAAGCAATAAGAAGACTCTGAAGTGGTGGAATGGTACCATCGTGTGGATTTGTATGATCCCAGGATGGTGAGTGCTCGTGGTTGCTTTCATTTTTAGAGAGTTTGAAAGTATTAAGAAGGCTCCGAGGGGGTTCTTTTTTGTGTGTTAGTCTCCAAGGCCTGAAAAAGCATAAAAGGATGCAATGAAGAACTCTTCTAGCCGTTGTAACTAGAGTGTTCATTTTTCGTAATTAGTCTACAAGGTCTAGAAAGGGGTTAAACTTATACCAGGTAGATGCCCTTTCAGATACTTTTAGCGAGCATGAAAGGAAGCAAGTTTGCTCGGTGATATTTTCATTCTTTTAGGAGTCATAAAAGAGTTTAACAAAAACTCCCTAAGTTCCTTTTTCGTAAAGGAATTGTTCGGCCCAAAAAAGAGGTAAAATTATACCGAACAAAAGTAATGGCCAAGCAAGGAGGAAGTGTTCAATCGAGGGACAAGTATGTGAACCAAAAACAGCCGGGGGGGAGGGGAACTGTGATGGTGCCTCCTTGCAAGTTGATGAATGGTGGAAACATAACGCAATAATTGCAGTATGGATGGAGCAAAGAGCTTGTGGATGGGCATTGATGCCAAAACTGGTAAAAAGTGACGGTGGTCGAAGTAGCGAGCACATCGAGGCGGAAAAGGTGTAGGGAAAAAATGTCAAAAATTTTGGGTGAGAGTGAGAAATGATCTCAAGCATCATCATGGAGTCGAAAAACTGAAGCCGATGATATAAAGATCGCCAAAAATGGATAACAATCGATGTGGCACGTAAATCGAGGCAATGGGGGGTGTGCGAAACAAGACCCAAAAAATATGGGGGTGAGAGCGAGAAATGATCTCAAGAATCATTATGAGTGTGGAAAATTGAATTTGATGATATAAAGAATGTCAAAAACGAAGAACGATCGATGTGGCACGCAAATCGAGGTGTTGATGAGTGCTAAAATTTTTCTAAAAAATGGTCCGATGAAATCAAGAAACAATCTCGACCACCGCGAAGGTATCGTCATGCTAAATCTAGTGGTATCAATGATAGGACCTCATATGAATCCAGAATGGCAAAAAGAAGAAGTGGTCAAATGTCTATAAATAGTAAGTGGACCCATGGTGACACGTGTCATTTGTATGGTTAAGTTTGACAGGAGAATTGAGTGGTCCAGAGGAGATTTGGTGTTTGCGAGAGAACCGATCGGTAGATCTCCATTCCGCGAGTTGTAGGTAACTCTCTTAGCCTTTCTCCTTGATGTTATTTGGTTTCGTGGGGGAATGTGGTTCTCGGGGATAGTGTACCGATCACGTGGGGTGGCCAATGTGGCATATCGCGGGTTCCGAGGCAAGTTGCACACTATGGATTACAACTGTGGCCTCCACAGCCGTGATCTCGGACCGTGTCTGTGGCCCCCATAGCCGCGATCTCGAACCGCGACTGTGGCCCCCACAGCCGCGATTGTGGCTCCCACAGCCGCGATCCAGGACCACAATTATGACTCCCACAACCGCGATCTGGAGTGTGACTAGAGGCCCCACATGTGCGTTCTAGAAATGCTCTTTTCGAGGAGAAAAACGCGCTCCATAGCACACAGGTGGGGTCTAAGTTCCCCAGAATGCATGCCAAGGTATCTTTTGTTCGGTGCATCGATCCAGAGGGGATCGATGGATTATTTGATGTGACTCTAATGAGGTTTCATTGTGTGATTGGCAGGATGCAGAGGATGCGAAGGTTGCAGTGGAGAGAGCGTGAGATACCGTCAGACCCGATGAGGATCATTCGGCGGGATCGTCTAGTACAGGGGACTTTGGAACTTTGTGGGTTGCTAAATTTTTCACAGGTGCCCCTTATGCGTTTATCATATCTATTGTTGAATAGGTTGGTTGGGTTCTAGGACCCAAACATATAGGCCTTCATGGTCCATGGTGAGAAACTGGATCTCACCCTAGCGGATGTGTACTTCTTGACTGGATTACCCAACGTTTCAACCCCCAACTGTCTTGTGATGATTGTCGTTGTATCCGTCACCACGCCAAGTATTACTTGATCATTAGCGATACCCTATATCGTCGTGGTATTGATTCGATTCTTCGACGATGTCTGACGCATGAGGAGGATGAACATGTCTTGAATGACTGTCACTCTGGGGCTTGTGGCGTCATCTCTCTGGGATGGCTACAGCCCAGAATATACTACAGGAGGGATATTACTGGCCATCCATCTTTAAATATTGTATTGAGGCCGTTAAAATATGTCCCCCATGCTAGCATTTTCAAGTGAAAAAGCGCACCCATCCTGCCCCGTTACACCCAATTATTGTCGTTGGCCCCTTGCAAAATGGGACATGGATTTCATGCACTGTAAGCCTACCTCGGCCGGGGGGCATGGTTACATCATAGTAGTCATGGATTACTTTACTAAATGGGCCAAGGCTATGCCTACGTACAACAAAGACGGCAAAACCACGACACTCTTCAAGTTTAATCATGTTATTGCATGGTTCAGAGTTCCACAAGCCATAGTCACTGACCATGGATCTCACTTTCAGAACCACATGGTACATGAATTTAGTGCCAGATTGGGTTTTCGTCATGAAAAATCAACCCCTTACTACCCACAGTCCAACAGACAAGTAGAGACCATCAACAAGGTCTCGAAAACCATGATTCAACGCATGGTGGGTACGCACAAGTCTAACTGACACAACATGGTATTTTCTGCACTATGGGCATACCGGACCTCCGTTAAGACTACCACCATATTTACACCGTTCCAGTTAGTTTACAGATTGGAGGCAGTCCTACCAATAGAGTGCGAGATTCCATCAATCAAACTTGTTTGCGAACTTCTTCTGAACACCACTATTGAGGAAGAGCGATTCCTTTACATAGAAAAACTTGACGAGACCCGTCTTGATGTTTCTCTTGCCAACAAGGCACACAAGAAGCGCATCAAGGAACAATACGACAGGTCGTTCAAACCCCTTTTCTTTAATGAGGGTCATTTTTTCCTCACGTACGACCAAAAGCATGATAAGATGGGGGCAGGTAAGTTCAATTCCATGTGGCATGGACTATACATAGTGAAATGTGTTCTGGAGAAGGGAGCCTATGAACTAGAGGACTATGATGGGATATCTTTGGGTGAGCCCCACAATGGGATCTACCTAAAGAGGTACTATGCCTGAATCTTTCATGCATAGATATCTTGTATATACTGTACATTGGATGTGTGTTTTGTGTGGTGTGACGCTTTTTTTTTAGTGTGTCTAGGTCTTGTTTTGTTTCTTATACCATGTTCTGTCTGCATGTGCAGATGGAACATACTATGGATTCGTAGACGGCACTAGCCGGCATACTCATAACCTTGCTTCGACATCCAGGGTACTTTATTCCCCCACTAGCGAGCTTATCAGCTCAGGAGGAAGTTGTCTAGGATACTCAACCAATAATGCCGCAAAGTATCAAGTGGTGATTGGAACCCTAACTGATGCTCTTTCCTTGGGTATGAACCACGTTGTTATCCACTTGGATTCACAACTAGTGGTTTCTCATCTGAATTGGATTTATGCTATTTGCGAGCATACCCTACTCCATCTCTTCAGATGAGTCTATATTCTGGAAAGGTCCTTTGAATCTATTCAATACCTGCACATTCCACGAGACATGAATATAGTTGCTTACTCGATAGCCAACTTCATTTTAGATTGGTAAATTGCACACACATAAAATATTCATAAGATATAAAAATCATACATAACATGTAAATCATCCATTGTATATTAAGAAAACATGTAAACAAGATCTCATTAATCATCCATAGAACACAAAATGTATAAAGCCGCTGAAAATGTCTATATATATATGTAAATCGATACAAAAATGATGGTGTTGATACAAAAATCTGAAGCATGCTAGCTTTCAATAAGAGTCATCTCTACAAAATCTGAAGCTCATAACTTTCAGTACATATGTAAGCATACACCTAATCCCTAGGCTACTCATGATAGCACACTATGACCCTCGCCACTTTACAGAGCAGCGTGCCAAAACAGGAAGACACCCCGACGGTGTACTTCTAGTAACCCCAGGGTAGATCACGGACACCCGGATCTGGGATATCCAGTGTCAACCTGTTGAGGTTCTCATAGACCTCCTCTACTTCCTCGATGGAATCATGCATAGCGGGACCCACAACTGGCACCTCTCCTCTCCTTGCAATGAGCGAGACTCCAACTGGTCACGATGGACCCACATCTGCACAAAAATTTGAGTCATCGGCACTACTTCAAAAAAATCATAAATACATAAAATAAAAAAACACAAAAGTTGTTGTTCTTACCGATGTCACCTCATTGTTCTCCCTCGGGAAGAACTAGGTCGGGGTCACCTCTAAAGTCCATCTCGATGTATGGATAATCCTCTATCATGAGGAGTTGTCCCTCTAGCCAAGTGAAAAATCCAGAACCAAAGCTTATGATCGGGACCCTGCCACCATGGCAGGCAATCACCTCTTCCCATCGGGTCATGTGTGGATCCCAAGCATCTCGGTCATCCAAGTCCACCTACAGACGCAGATGAGGCAATCGCTCCAATATAAACGATATCACCACTGACCCATAGCCAAACTGCTTCAACGCCCCGTGCCGACATTTGGTCAGGTGACCTCGGAGGTTGGTGAGGAGTCCCTCACACCAGTTGAATACTTGAGGACCCATGCACTCCTCCATGTACATCAGCTGTGATTTTCTCTCAAGGTGAGAAGATCGACTCCCCACTACTCTCACTATGTTATAGAGCACGGTATGTAAATCACGGTCTCAAATGTCTTTGATGGGGATCTTCCCACCAATAGCTACAGTGCCTCTAGTGCACCGCTGATCAATCATATTGTCCACTGTCTGATCACCTCCTCGTAATCCGGTAAGATATATAGGCTCCCCCCACCAGGATAACCCTGTCAGGAAGTAGATGTCCTCGATATCTATGTTCAAAGTATGAACTCCTATCACGAAGTGCTGCTGCATGGGATCCCAGCATTGGATCATGTGCATCAGTAGCGGAACTTGAGCCCTCATGCCCGACACTCTGAAGTACTTGAGTAACCCACAGTGCCTCAATGCAGCAATGCATTGAGGTTCATTCTCGGCTTGGGCATCATCAACCTCGTGCTCTCATTCTCACCACTCTAGAACCATGTTTGTCACTGTGAACCTATCAAAAAGGGAAAGTAAACACCATTAAAACTCTTTTCATCCATCAAAATTTTTTCATTTGGGTTGGACGTTGAGTTTTAGTTAGGCATTTGCGCTAACCTAGAATGTCTTTGCAGACAGATCGTCGCCAATGCAAAATCCCCTTATGGGTTTTGCATCGGCGCATGGCCGACATAGTTCATCGGCGCATGGCCGACATAGTTCCCATAAGGAGGGATTGCCTCGACCCGTGGATGAAAACCCCCCCACCAAACCAACTCAAAACCCTAAAAATTAAGCAAAAATCATAAAAGTAATCCATTGAATAGTTGCATAGTTGAGTTTAGGCCTACCTATCTCTGACGACAAGCGAAACGGTGGACCGTAGCTCCCGGAATCAACAAACGAAATTTGACTCCAAATGGCACTTCGCACTCTCCAAACTTGGTAAAAAACAATTGTAATTCTTTTTCACTATTTTTCCCATTTTATAATTAGAAAGGGAATATTCCTTTTTTAATTTGATGCTTTAGTGGGTTATTTACTATAGTTTGAGTTATTTACTGCATTTAAACACTTGGTTAACAGTTTTGACCTAGTCTTTAAGCTCACAGGTGAAGTTAGGTACCTAATTAATGCCATTTTTCATCGTGGTGATCATCTCGTAAGTATTATCAGGTATGAACAACTCATTGAGTGTCTTTTCATCATTATTTCGCTCATTAAATTCAATTACTAATGAAATCGAGCTTACTCTTTTTTCTTTCTCGTGCTCGTAAAATGATGAGAATAAGTCACCGAGTTATAGTTTATCACTTTTCTGGGCTCGCTAAACTCCTACGAAAAAGGAACCCCCCTAGAGTCTTTCTTTAATCTCTTTTTAGGCTCTCTAAATACAAAAATATCGCCAACCAAACTTGATGCGTTCACGCTTGTAAAAGTATTTGAATGATTGCCTCCTTGGTGATAGTTTACCCCTTTTTAGGACCAGGGGGCGCTACTTACGAAAAAGGAATACTCCAGCCAATCATGACTGGAAGAGTACTCTCTCGTGTTGTTTTACCCTTTTCTGGGTGAAGAGGCTAACTTTACGAAAAAGGACCTTTGGAGTCTTCTTTAGTTCTTCTCAGACTCTCTAAATATGAAATGACGTTGATTTTGACTTCTATGGACTCGTTAAAACTCAACATTGAAGGGCCCATCATGGGACGAACCCATCCTTTCTCAGGTTTGGAAAACATTTGGGATTGGACTCATCTATGAGATGAGCTATACCGAGCATCTGGTTACCCTCCTCAAGCTCGCTAAAAACACATGAGGCACTCATCACTCATGATGGGAAAAAAGGAAATTTTTTTGTGTTACATCTTTACCTATGGAAGTACTTAGTCGTTCTTGAACATGGCACTCATTTGCATTTGCATACAGTACTTGGGTCATCCGTTTGTCCTCGAGTCTTGCTAACCTCATGGGTCTTGTTCTCCTTTGGGCCATTCGAAGAATACTTCTACCATCAGTTGCATTAGGGGTTGGCATCGTTCTCGTCATGCCAATACTGCCAAGTCATGCGATGACCATGTTCAAGATACATTCACCACTCAATCATTTGCAGTCAGTACACCCTCTATCATATCGGTCTACTTTGAGTCAGCCTTGCATGTTACTATACCATCCGATCTACTCCAAACATCTGTTATCGTGTTTTGTGTCAATGATGGGGGACTCATCATGGCCCTCCTTCGACGGATTCATCCTTGTCAACTTCAGCACATCATCTGAGGATTAAATCTAGGAACCAATTGAGTACCTTGGGCTTGCATGACTTAATGGTAGGTTACTTCGCTTTCACCATGAGTTTACATCATTGAATCTTGACTGAAATATTTCATCAAGCGTTCGACTTCAGCTCATGACTTCAGCTCAATTGTTCACGCTTGGTGTTATGTACTAAGATACCTCGGGAATCATCGACATCAATGGTGATTTTTTTCGCGCTTGTTAACGGTATACATTAATGACCGGTAATCAAGTGGTTTCTACCATGTTCGACTCCAAAACGTTGTAATCACATGGATAGAATCGTATCATTGCGGGTTCAACTTGAAGACCTTGGGGAAAATCATGTCTTACCCAGGTTGCAATGTAGATTGTTTGAGTCATATTACACGGATCCACTTTTGTATTGATCATGGCTGTGTTATTATATCATCATGGATCTAAGATTGTGTCTAGTAGCCATGATTGTGTTCAGTCGGTCTTTACTACCATGGATATGCATTGTATTGGTCGGCAGCCATGTTGTGAGTCATATGAGACTGTGTTCACAAAGTGAGTTGTACTGCAGCAACATCTTCCATCCGAAAAGTCCTTGCCATCCTTCTATCAAAGCATTTCACCTATCCATTTTTCATCAGCTTCATGCTTTCGGGGGAATTCTGTTACACCTAAATCTTGCCATCATAAGACTCTATGCAAACATCCCATGATGCTTCTATGACTAGGACGTCAAATTTGAGAAGTTACTGGCCACCTTACTATAGGGTACAGTTGGGTCGATGTTGGTTGCTCCCTAGAAACTAGCACCCAACTAGGTTAGGCGCAGTTAATCATCTAATGGAGTGCGTCGTCAGCTCATGTCACCCTTGTAGAGCATGCGTCGATGTAGGTTGTCCTAATGCAACTTGCACCGAAGTCAGTTAATGTCGATAAAGGGCATCTTCGAGCAATTTCTCAAAGGTGTGTGACTTGGATCTCTATCCCAATCTTGTAGTTGAGCTGGCATTTAGTTCCCTATCCCCTTGGGAGCATCCCTTAGTCCTCTCCCACTATTTCTCAACCTATCCTATCCTCCTAGTTCTATATATATATGAATATCCTCTCCATTCCAAAGGGAGGAAGGCTATAACATCCATATGCTGGTGGAATAAGCTTAGGAGATCATCATTCATCCATTGGAGGCACCCATTTCTACTTAGAGGCATTGGCTTGGCTTGTTGGAGGAAGATTGCAACGTTAGGGCTTGGTTGTAATCCTCACTCTTCTTTGCATTCCCACTTTTATACAGTAATACAAAAATATTTCCATAAATTTCTTGTTGTTCATTTGATATTTATAGTTTACTTCCTTAGCCATTTACTTAGATCAATTATTGTGTAGATGTGTTATTACTGCTTGTTTGTCTCTTACATGTTCTGACAGGTCTTGCAGCTTCAGATCTGATGACCATGGAGCTTGGAGCGATGAGGGAGAAAGAGATCTACAGATATGAAAGGTAAGATGTTCACATCACTTGAATCTCTAATTTGATCTAGGAAGGTAGATTTGTATTATGTCTGATTTGTTCTAGATTCACATTGAACTAGGGAGATCATGCCTTAAGTCCGCTTTTGGTAGATTGTCTGGTAACATGTAGAGAAGGGAAGGAAGCTCAAGAACCTAGAATATCATCAATCCAAGTCAAAATTAGAAAATTTGGGCAATAGAGATACTTTTGAAGAGGTGCATAGGATTATCTGGGAGCAAGAAAACCCCATTGAAGTAGTTGCTCAAGCCTTTCCTGAACCCACTCCAAAACCTTCTAAATATCCCCCTTATTATACTTTATACAGACCTAATGGAGCTCAGGTTCTTGAAGAAGATATGAAATTTGTAGCACCATTGCAAGAAAGGTGTGATGAATACAATAGGGAAAATGGTATCAAATATAGCAAAAGGAGAGGAGCTTGATGGAGGATGAAAATGTACCTAAAAAATGATAAGTATACCTATTTTTCTATCCCTGAAGACAAAGAGTTTTATGATCTATATGAGGAATACTGCGCAGATCATGATCTATAAGATTATTATGTGACCTCATGAGAGAATCAAGAAGAGATAGAAATAATTGAATCAGTACCGAAGTTTGCACAAAACCGCGGAGAAGAAGGAGAATCTTCAAAGATATAAATTTGCATCCCTTCACCTCCCATAGAAGTAGAAAAGTACCCAAAAGGTATACCCATAATGCTCTCTATTGGCACAGTATTTTTCTAGTTGATTGGGAGATAACAGATCTCCAAATTTGGTTTTTAATATCACCTAAGGTTGGCAAGCAAGGCGTTAAAAATGAGGGCTTAAATATCCTGGGTAAAACATTTCATGTGATCGTTGGGAGTCTTAAAGCAAAGCCAATGTAGCTAATGAAGCATCTTGTAATATCTTGTGAAGGAATCAATGGTCTATATTGAAGGGTGATAAGATCAACTGTGGGAGCAGGTTCCGCTGGATAACGAATCAAGGTGTATAACACCGCCTAAATGACCGTTGTAATGCGGTTAAATGGAGAAGAGAATCAATGGTCGTTAATAAGTCAACAAGGTAATCGATGATCTATACTAATTTCGCATTGACAACATGCACGTAAAAGTGAAGTGGTGGGTGGTTTCGAAATCCTAAAACACCCTCCACGTGTCAATACTACATCATTTTGTTGGTTGGAGAAGTGGTAAGGGAAACCACTTCTTACTGTTGTGAAACCACTTTCAAAGGGTATAAAAGACCAAGTGCACATGAAGTAGCGACATTTTTCATTTAGAATTGAACAATTGGGACATGTCGCGTGCAGTTAGAAGACGACAAGACATACCTTTTCCATCTCATCCATTTCTAGGTAGGTTTTAAAAACCCATGCATATATTTCAAAGCTTTACACAATGGAAAGTCAGAGTGAAGTAGGAGTCCAAAGTGAGGAATCCACAAACTTAGAGGAAGTTCTAGAGGATAGAGACGAGGATGTATTCGACACCATTATGACCAAAAATACAGTTAACGAGATAAAGAACAGGTTGGGATATTTGCAGAAATAGGATGTAAACATGCATGGCATTCATAAGTCTCATTTTATTCACTTTTTCCCTGAACAAACCATAGGTTTCCTGGACTTTGTATCATGGTGCGCCAAAACTTATTCCCAAACCGAAATATTCGTCATGGATTCAAAGAGAACTGAAATCATGTGTCCTATCAATTCTTCAGTCATTAATAAGTCGTTAGAAATACCTCCATATTTTCCCCAAAACCTAGAAGACTTCATCAAAGAAAATTTGGTTAACTTGTACACAGATTCTACCCCTGAAGTCAAGTAAACTTTCTTTTCAAAAAGCCTCAAACCATAAATTTCAGTTGATAATACACCTTTCCCATTAGATATCACCCTATTTAATGAAAACTCACAGCTAGTCCTTTCATTAATCAGTCAATTTCTAGGGCTAGAGAATGACCAAGTTGTCATTGAAGTCTAATTGAGTCTGCTATTTATATTAAGTTCATGTTCACCTGAGA
Source organism: Larix kaempferi (assembly GCA_027924585.1). Lineage (NCBI taxonomy): Eukaryota > Viridiplantae > Streptophyta > Pinopsida > Pinales > Pinaceae > Larix > Larix kaempferi. Next base: position 12,761,364 of record BSBM01000792.1, read on the forward strand.
TTGAATCAAGTCAGTATCTATGTCTTAAATTTGATGAATTCCTGGCTAAGAATATTCATTCTTAGTTGGTGAATTTCCACACTACGAAACACTTTAGATTCCAATCATACTTGATGAAAATGTTTTTATATTCAAGTGAAGAAAGCCTACATTTTCCAGAAGCAATTTTTTCAGCTAGAATTGAAAACAATATGTTCAATTTCATGAATCTTGTGTTGTCAGAGATATATAGAGTAATTTTTGAAGAAAGATTGCCTAGAGTTTTTCCATAAATGAAGGACCTATTGTAGTTTAGTGTAGAGAAATTTGTAGGTGATTGGTTCTTGTTGAAACAACACACTATTATTAGGCTCTATGGTTTTATCAAAGAACCATATATTTACCAACCTTTTTGACACCAAGGGTATTCGCTTTATATTTCATCAGAAAGAAACAGATTGTTGAGAATGAACATTTTCTGAGTTTCAAAAAAGATTCTGATATAAAATTTCCATTGAAGGTTGGTCCTTTTATTAGAAAGAATAGAAATGCTCTTTGATTTATAGAGAAACAATTGCATATGATGAATTTCAAAAAGGATTCTGTTATTAATTATGATCCACACCACATCATATCACAGAGGAGACAACAAAATAAAAGTAGAGCTTTTGATCACCAGGAGGTTGAAGGATTAGCTGGGAAAGAAAATTTACTATAGTATGAATCTGATACAAAGTTCTCTGAAAATTCACAATCAAATCCTTCAACATTGGCAAGATCTTCGACCGAGTTGGTGCCTACTCCTAACAAAATTGAGATTGCCAGCAAAAGAATTTTTTCTGAGACCACTGACATGGAAGTGGAGGAGCAGGGAGGAATCAAAAGATTGAAATTGAATCAAGAAAAAGAAATAGTTATACTAGATAGTGAAAACGGGAAGGAAAAAGAGAAGTTCCAAGGTCCTGATGTCCAAGTGTATGACTGCAATTTTGTTGAAGCAAAGGATGCAGGTTCTAGTGATAAATATCAGTCTAGGGCTGAAATATATGTTAAATATGACGTTGATAAACAAGTTTCATTCGATAAAAGTCACAAATTATTTCCTAAAGTTAGAATATATCAAACATAGAAGTTACTTTGATGACTTCCAGGGATCATACAAAAAATAACTTAAATATGGCAATATCTTTTGATGAAAAGGTTATAGAAATGAAGATCAATCTACAAAAGATACCAGTTTCGGATAAAATTCATTTGTATAGACAAACTAGAAAGGTAATCTACACATATTTGATGAAAGCCACCTTGAAGATTTCAAAACTACAATCTATAGTAGGTAGGTTGGAAACTCAATTGAAATAGGAGAAGACTGAAAATAAGGTTCATCAACAACAGATTTAGAAACTACGGTTTGATTTGGTGGAAACAGATGGTGAGCCAAATAAGAGTGAGGCAACCAAAAAAAATTGAATGAAAAGGAAAATACCATCCAGTTACTAAAAAAGAAGCTAAAAATTCCAGCAACACATTTAATTCAAGCATCTAAATTAATAGTTTAAAAAAAAGAGAAATAAACTCTCTCTCAAGAGCTGGATGATTGTAAAGCAAAGCTGCTTAAATTTACAGAACAAGAAGTGAGCTGGGAAAAGGAAAGACTTAGTCTTAAGGTTCAAATTGATGATTTGAAAAATAAACTAGCAGCTACAACAAAGGAAAAACAAGGAGTGTGACAAGAAAGTGAAGATACAAGAACAGAAAGTTTGATTCAGGTTATATCACTAGTACATTTGGTCAAATTTTCCACGTTTTTTCATTGTAATTACCACGAATTTTTGTCCCTATTGCCACGATACGGGTTTCATTTTTTGTGGCAAAATGTTCGTGGATATAGAGACGAAGATTTCCCATCATGGAAATATCCACGCTTCATAGTGGGAACGTGTCACCTTTACAGCAGTTCTCGGATCTACGGAATTTGTAACCTGCCATAAATCATCCTCGCTATATTGACGCAAATCTTCTATAGATTTCAACGCATATGCTATACCTGTCACGATAGTTCATCAATATAGCCACGAACAGCTTCTATATCTTTCCATGCAGATGCTAAACCTGCCATGCAAGTTCGTTTCTATATAGACAAACTTATATAAGAGGTTCGTTGCAATATGGATGAACATTGTGGCAAGTATAACATCAGCGTTGAAACATCTTCTATAGCTCCATGAAGAGGTGTGTGTGTATTGCGACGAACTTCTGTGGTAGGTTTAGCATCTGCGTGGAAATAACGTTCGTCGATATAGTGATGATACCTGGAAGTGTTAAAAGAAATAAAGCAGTAAAAGAGAAAGCCTTAGATTTCAATGTTGTTCAATAATGATCAATATACAATGTTCTCTCTCATATCAACATTAGGTTGAGGGAAGGAATCTAAATTTGACCTTAGATTTCAATGTCCATTGAAATCATGAGGTCTGTTACATTCTCCACTTTGATGCTGCGATCGTTCTCCTAGCCGGAATATGAGCCTTCTGTCATGGTGAGTAGAGTCATGAACTCTAGTCTGCGTTCTCCCATTGAAACTACATGATTTTCAACTAGTTGGATCCTGTTCGAAAGTGATATAAAGACTGAGTGTGAGTGCTACAAACTATGAAGTGTTGCGCCCTTTCTGCTACATGGATATCGATCTCTAGGGTGGTGAGTATGGAGAATGTCCCCTTTGAATATCTATAGATTATACCATAAGTGAATTTGCGACCTCCATGACCTCATTGCTTTGAAGACCAAATATTTCTTGGAGATTCTAATTCAACCATTGAAGGACCGTGACTCCTTGACTATTATTGCGACTCCACTCAACATCAAATCTTGAAGTGGTGTGCCCTTATTGTTGCGTGGAGGAAAAACACTTTTTGCATTGTCTATTGCAAGTTTTGTGACCATTGTAATAAGAGAAACCCCAATCTTCTAATGCATAAAACTAGCTCTTGTGGTGTAAATAAGTAGTGATGTTGCAATCTCTGCATTTCAATTAGTAAAGAAACGACTTCGTTCAGATTGAAGTGATCCAATTCCATGTTGTAGAAGTTTCGATTCTCCATGGTGGAAAGAGCCACAACCTCCAGTGTTGCATTTTCCCCATTAGGCATGAGGTGAATCCCGTGGTCAAACTGTGCCTCCAACCTCACGATTTCTATATGAACCATGAAATCAAGTGGTCAGGAATGCTAATAGTTATGACTGTATTGCTGTTATAAAGCCAATGCGAATTCAACCCATAACAAAATCCTCAAATTCTATAGCCAGCATGAGCAAGGTTGAGATGCTACATAATGATGAAGACAAACCAATAATTATTTAGGTTTTAAACATGTCAAACCACCATGATATTCAATAAGCGACAAGATAAAAGACTACCCATTGAGAAACTAAATAACAATATGACCTCACCCAATACAAGCAAGATGTGGGTATGGGTCAAATAGGGTTCCCCACTATAATTTGTATTCTTTGTTTTTACATTTGGCAAGGCGAAAAAGAAAACAATAAGAAATATCATATAGTCAATTGGTCCAAAGTCCAAGCTATAGTGGAGAAAGGTGGGATTGCAATAAAGGATCTAATTAGTGATTAAGTGCTTATGATACTTCAACAACAAGATGAGGAATTCAATTTTGGGAAGCCTGCTTGGTAGCTTCTTTTGTTTTTTTGTCTAATGATAATTGGATGGTTTTGGTAAGCATTTTCGATGGAGAAAATCATTCATTTGGTGCTATTCGTTAGCCCTTCAAATATGTATGAAACCATTCTTCATGTTTTAGACATGAATGTTTTAATTACACTATGCATTTATTCTAGAGACAATCATCTTGAAGGGGACCGTTCTGTACAATCTTGTACCAAATCTTTGAATTTGAAGGACAAGATCTTTCTAAATCCCATGAAACACAAGGGAGTAGTGAAATAAATTTCATTTAGCTTATAATCAATTGATGTCATTTGAATAGGACATAGTGTCATCTATTGTGTATTTTAGCTGTCCCAAGTAGTCTAGGTCCTCAAAATCACTTGCAAATAGAAAAAACAGAGATTACATGTCTTCAAAAGGCGGTCTTTATCTTCATTGCAATACTTGGGATTCTTTTTAGTTGGATATCATTAGTGGTATATAAAAAAGAGAATCCAATATAAATTCTGCCATGATATTTGAGACTCGATACTTTAAGGCCTGCCATAACTAGTCAAATATTTTAAGGTTTTGCTAGTCATTGGATAAAAAAGACGTCCAAAAAGTTGGATTCATTCTAGGGTTTCAAGCTTGAATTAAATCTATCACAATTGAAAGTGCAACTAGTTTATGGAAATATGAACAAAAAAAAAATGAATCACTTAAAATGTAGCTCAACAAATGTTAAGATTTAATATGCTAAGATAGAAAATAGCAGCATTACATTCCATTTCACAATAATAGCATATACAGGATCACTGAAGAAACAACAAGCATAGCATAAACACAAGAGACAGAGATTTATCCTGGGAAACCCTCATGGGGTAGAAAACCCAGCAAAGCTTCCTCAATATAGATGACCAGCAATATACAAAGATGAAACCCTGAGACATGATCTCCTCCTCCACAAGAGCAGACCTCTCCTCCACAAGTGCGCTATCCTCAAGTGAGTGAGTGTGTGTCAAATGAGGAACACACCTCCTCTATTTATACACTACTCTGACACATATTTTACACAAGTACACGTAGGATCGTATTTAACCAATGGGTTAAATACCCCACTACAAATGACTGGGCCGACCCCTCTAGGGTGGTCTAATAACCCTTTGACCCACATAACACATAAAGGGCCGACCTCCACTAGGGAAGTCTAATAACCCAAGTTACCACTTTCTGACGGAGGAATAAACATCTCCGGATATACAATAAGATCTTTACGAAGGAATGAAACATCTCTAGAATAATAAAGTACAATTATAATATTCTTTGAAGTTACAATATCTCAACACTCCCCCTTAACGAGAAGGATATTATAACAGCATCTGCACGAGCAAGGAGTCATCAACATCATACATGATACATCTATAAATCATTGTAAGCGTTCTCAACATCATCAGTAACTCAACCAGTTACTGGAACATCTTCAATACTGGAACATCAACATCATCAGAGTTGATAGTACTCAATCATCAGCATCGTCAACACACGATCAACAGCATCGTCATCACATGATCATCAGCATCACGATCAACATCATCATCACATGATCATCAGCATCGTCATCATACGATCATCAGCATTGTCATCACACGATCATTAGCATTGTCATCATATGATCATCAGCATCGTCATCATATGATCATCAGCATCGTCATCACACGATCATTAGCATCGTCATCATACAATCATCAGCATCGTCATCATACGATCATCAGCATCGTCATCACACGATCAATCCAGTTCTCTATGTCCAAGGATGATGCAAACCAGTCATGTACCTTTTGAACCGAAGTCCAGGGACGATCCAGTCCTATCATGTACCTTTTGAACCGAAGTCCAAGGACGATCCAGTCCTATCATGTACCTTTTGAACCGAAGTCCAGGGACGATCCAGTCCTATCATGTTCTCAGAGACCACATGTCTACGGCTCAGTTTACAGGACCAAAGTCCAAGGATGATCCAATCCTTACCGTACATTTAGGACAGCGTCCAAGGATGACTTAATCCTCAACCGTTCATTTAGGACCACGTCCAAGGATGACTTAATCCTCAACTGTTCATTTAGGACCACGTCCAAGGATGACTTAATCCTCCACCGTACATTTAGGACCATGTCCAAGGATGACTTAATCCTCAACCGTTCATTTAGGACCATGTCCAAGGATGACTTAATCCTCCACCGTACATTTAGGACCACGTCCAAGGATGACTTAATCCTCAACCATTCATTTAGGACCATGTCCAAGGATGACTTAATCCTCAACCGTTCATTTAGGACCATGTCCAAGGATGACTTAATCCTCAACTGTTCATTTAGGACCACGTCCAAGGATGACTTAATCCTCCACCGTACATTTAGGACCATGTCCAAGGATGACTTAATCCTCCACCGTGCATTTAGGACCATGTCCAAGGATGACTTAATCCTCCACCGTGCATTTAGGACCATGTCCAAGGATGACTTAATCCTCCACCGTGCATTTAGGACCATGTCCAAGGATGACTTAATCCTCCACCGTACATTTAGGACCATGTCCAAGGATGACTTAATCCTCCACCGTTCATTTAGGACCACGTCTAAGGATGACTTAATCCTCAACCGTGCATTTAGGACCTACGTCCAAGGATGACTTAATCCTCAACCGTCCACCAAGGACTTCATTCTCGAAGACTTACGTCTACGGCTCTTCTTTAGGACTAAAGTCCAGGAATGATCCAATCCCTTCACATTTCATCAAGAACTTCATTTTCGAAGACATACATCTACGGCTCTTCTTTAGGACTGAAGTCCAGGAATGATCCAATCCCTTCACATGTTCATCAAGAACTTCATTTTCGAAGACATACGTCTACGGCTCTTCTTTAGGACTGAAGTCCAGGAATGATCCAATCCCTTCACAACATGTATAACAAAACATGTATCCTCATCATCAAGACATGTATAACCACAACATGTATCATCATCATCAAAACATGTATAACCACAACATGTATCATCATCATCAAAACATGTATAACCACAACATGTCTCATCATCATCAAAACATGTATAACCACAACATGTGTCATCATCATCAAAACATGTATAACCACAACATGTATCATCATTATCAAAACATGTATAACCAAAAGCATGTATACATCTATCATCAAAAACTAACATCAAAAGCATGTATACATCTATCATCAAAAACTAACATCAAAAGCATGTATACATCTATCATAAAAAACTAACATCAAAAGCATGTATACATCTATCATCAAAAACTAACATCAAAAGCATGTATACATCTATCATCAAAAAGAAAGAATATAAGAGTCCTAAATCTAAATAATTCTAGGTAATTAAGTGTAGTAAATAGGTGACCTCATCATTGATGAGATAGACTTGTTATTGGATACTGTGCTACTCCCCCTTTCGAGGAGGGTCCTTCTGAACTACACCAAGCTTGTCTTGGAAGTGTTCAAACTTTACTCGAGACAGAGGTTTGGTCAGGATATCATCAATTTGATCCTTAGTGCTTATATACTCGAGTTTGATAGCTCCTTTCTGCACCATATCTCATATATAGATGTATCGGATCTCAATTTGTTTTGACTTATCGTGGAATACAAGATTTTCTATCATCTTGATGCAGCTTTGATTGTCACACATAATCATAGTGGAATCCATTTCTAAGTCAAACACTCCATATAATAGCTTATGAAGCCACACTGCTTCACAGCTGGTAGAGCAGACAGCTATATATTATGCTTCAGTAGTACTGAGAGCCACACTAGATTGTTTCTTGCTAAACCATGAGATCATGGTAGATTCAAGACTATAACATCCACCTGATGTACTCTTTCTGTCTGAGACACTTCCTGCCCAATCAGAATTTGAGTAACCAAGTAAACGGAGTTTATAACCTCTAAGATAATATAGACCAAAATCTAATGTACCTTTTAGGTACCTCACTACATGCTTTGTAGCTATTAAGTGAACCTTTCTAGGTTCTATTAGATACTGACTTAGGGTATTTACAACAAAGCATATATCAGGCATAGTATTGGTTAAGTACATTAATGATCCAATGATTTGTCTATATAGGGTTAGGTCCACTAAATCCGATGAGTCATTAACTAACAACTTCAAGTTGGATTCCATGGGAGTGGCCATGGCTTTATACTCCAACATATCAAATCTTTTTAGAAACTTCACAGTACACTTACCTTGAATTAAAAGATTCCTTTTGGATATTGCCATACTTCTAGGCCTAAGAAGTAGTGCATTAATCTGAGATCTTTCATTTTCATTTCTGCAGCCATTTTCATGACCTGTTTCTCATTCCTTGTCAGAAAGAGATCATTGTCATACAATAATGGTATGATAGGTTCATCATCCACAACCTTAAGGTAAAGGTTAGGAACAGCTTTACTTCTGGTAAAGCCCAAGCTTTGTCATGAAGCTGTCAATTGTCCATTATGCACACTTAGCATTGAATGATCTTCTGCATATCTATCTGTGCCATCTCTCATCAGATGGGTCTACTAATATGAGCCTCAAAATCATTCGAACTCTGTGGTGAGTTCCTTCTTGCATCCATGTCATATGTGTATAGAACCCATATTCAACCTTGTAGCAAAGGTTGAGATCCACATCACCCATGATGATCATTAAGCTCATCAATTGGCTACCGATCCTGGGAACCCATACAAAACCTGATTACATTATTAAGAGAATGGTCTTATCTAGTCCCCTTGGAGCAAAACATCTCATCATGATTCTCTTCCTCTTTCTAAGAGAATCTCTTAACCACAGGCTTTCTATAGTGTGTTTGATTTGTAAATCTTTTGTTGAACATCCATCGCTTGTTCAGAGTTCATCATTCATCGTGATCTTTCCTACAAATCAAAATTAAGTACATGATTAGTAATACTTCATAATCATCAAATCATATTTGACATGATAACCTATTATGCATACAGATATCATTTACATAGTTATGCAACTATTTTGACCAATACTTTGGCACAACACTTTCCCATATCCTGTATGCATACAATGGCTATCTAGATGCCTTCCATCTCTACCAGAACATACTATCGAGAGTGTGCACAGCTCTCAGCATGTCAGCAAAGAGGTTTCATTCTAGACAAGCAACAACGGAATGTTTGTCCAACTTACCAATCATATGCATATTAGTAGTATACTGTTCAATGCTCTATGAATGTTTACACTCAGCATGATATATTCTAGGAATACAAATATGCATACAAGCAATATCATTTACTATTTCAAATAACAACTCAAATACTTATCTTTTATGTTTGTGTGGTTGCCTCCCGCTTGATCTTCTATATGTCTTTTGAACTTGTATTCATTCTATACCACTGTGCATGCTCAAGTGTGCACTAGTCACATCCTCATGATCTCATACACAAACATACGTTCATTAGTATATTCTCCAAACATTCTAATTCTAAATAATCTTGAATATGTATAGTCATGATCATTAGTATTCAGGGTTTCAAGGAAGTCTTCTTTTACTCATGCATATTCTTGTTTGATCTAGTTAGTTAAATCATCAACCAAGATAAGAGACATAATATGCATAAACCCTTGATTACTAACCAATCATACCAAGTATACTTACACAAGGTAAGATTCTAACATGACATAGGAAAACATACCTGAATTAGTATACCTGCTTAGTTATGTACAACATACCTAAACAATCTCTTCAATGATTTAGAGATCTTGAGCTAGAACCTGCATGTCTCGTAGGTTAAACATAATATAACAAAGTCATACATACCTTGTGAGTCTTTTTCTTCATGTTGTCATGGTCATGGAACTTGATTTGTCTTTTGTAATGTACCTGTGTCTTGTTAGCAGACAACATCAACCTCACACAACACCATAATGCATAAGTACAATCATATAGCCCTAATCAATGAATGTCTTTGATCATTCACATGCATTGATATTGTTACTAGGGTGATAAGACAATTAACAACATTAATCAAGATTGTACTAATAAATAACATGAAGACAAACACATTATGAACTTAATCAAGAATCAGATTTCAAGGCATACCTGAACCTCCTTAAGTCATACCTGTCGAGACTTTTTGTAGTCTTCTTATGTAAGGCCTTAGCCTCAACTCCCCCTGAAACTTGATCTGGAGCTTGATTAGGGTTTGCTAGAGAAACCCTAAAAATTCAATCTTTGACTTTCACACTTCTGAATGGATGAAAGAATATGTCTTGCTGAGCTGATCAAACTATCATACTTCAATTTTGGAATTTCCAAAATTTGACCCCTCAAAATTGCCTTTGAAACTTCTGGATCTTCTGGACAGGATCCCGAACTAGGGTTTGATGAAGCCCACCCTTCTGCCCAAACAAAAGGTTCGATCCAAGGCTCTAAACTCTTATTTTTCTTAGGATCTTTCAGCCGTGGTTACAGACTTCAAAAATTCCAACTTTTGCTGAAGCCCTAATTTTCCATCTTTCCGATCAAAATCCCGAACTGGGGTTTGATCAAGCCCGGTCTTCCACCCAACCAAAAAATTCGATCTTGGTCTCTAAATTTTGATTTTCCTGAGTAGCATTCAGTCGTGGACTCTGATTCCAAAAATTCTAACTTTCTCCGAAACCCTAAATTCCGGAAGCCATGAATAAAGGTGCTCCAAAAATAATTCTGTTTTGATAGAAATATGCACCTAATTGTTTCTACTATAACTCTGAAATTTTTGCTCCACAGGGTCTGAAACCCTTTTTTTGCAGTAGCCTGACCTGTCATCTTTCCATCCTGACAGGTCTGACCTCAATTGGGTTTTCTGAGAGAGAGTTATGCCAAATGTCGCAACGTGACCTGTTTATGGGATAAAACAGGAGAGCGAACTTGTACGACGTGCCACGTGTCACTGGTTCACCTTCGGCCTCTGAAAACGTTTTCTGAGATAGTAGAGTCTGTTTACTACCTGTCACTTTTTACGAAATTTCATTTGGAGCTTCCTAGCCCAAGTTATGACCTTGTTTCCAAGGTCACCTGATTTTGACTGAGATCTGGAAGAGGCAGAAACCCTAACTTATACTGATCATAACTCACAAAGTACAACGAATCTGAGGATGCCCTTTGGACACAAGGTACCTGGGGATTTTATCTTCGACTTGTAAACTTTTTAGACCCTGAACCTTCTCCAAAATGGATTTATAGCGAAAGTGCCACGATGACTGGTTTTTGCTATGTAAAACCCTAACCTTCAAATTGTCGTAAGTAAAGCAAGTGTCGTAAGTGCCATACCTTGTCTTCCTTCAGGTTAGCTCTGATACCATGTTAAGATTTAATATGCTAAGATAGAAAATAGCAGCATTACATTCCATTTCACAATAATATCATATACAAGATCACTGAAGAAACAACAAGCATAGCATAAACACAAGAGACAGAGATTTATCCTGGGAAACCCTCATGGGGTAGAAAACCCAGCAAAGCTTCCTCAATATAGATGACCAGCAATATACAAAGATGAAACCCTGAGACATGATCTCCTCCTCCACAAGAGCAGACCTCTCCTCCACAAGTGCGCTATCCTCAAGTGAGTGAGTGTGTGTCAAATGAGGAACACACCTCCTCTATTTATACACTACTCTGACACATCTTTTACACAAGTACACGTAGGCTCGTATTTAACCAATGGGTTAAATACCCCACTACAACTGACTGGGCCGACCCCTCTAGGGTGGTCTAATAACCCTTTGACCCACATAACACATAAAGGGCCAACCTCCACTAGGGAAGTCTAATAACCCAAGTTACCACATTCTGACGGAGGAATAAACATCTCCGGATATACAATAAGATCTTTATGGAGGAATGAAACATCTCCGAAATAATAAAGTACAATTATAATATTCTTTGAAGTTACAATATCTCAACAACAAATAGAATAATGGAATATGGCTGACCAAACTAATCCCATGACAACATATAAGTCAAGTTATACAACCAATATGAATTCATCCCATAACAAAATCATCAAACTCTATAGCTAGCACGAGCAAGGTTGATATGATACATAATAATGAATACAAACCAATAATTATCTAGGTTTGAAACATGCCAAACCACCATGATATTGATTAAGTGATAAGACAGAATATTGGGTTGAGAAATAACATAACGATATGACCTTACACAATACAAGCGAGATGTGGCCATGGTTCAAACAGGGCTCCCCACTATTATTTTTTCTTTATGTTTTTCCTTTGGCAAGGTGAAAAATAAAATAGTAATAAATACTGCCCAATCAACTAGTTTAGAGTTATAGATCCAATTCCATGTTGTAGAAGTTGCGATTCTCCATGGTGGAAAGAGCCACGACCTCCAGTGCTGCGTTATCCCCATTAGGCGTGAGGTGAATCCCGTGGTTAAACTGTGCCTCCAACCTCACGATTTCTATATGAACCATGAAATCAAGTGGTCAGGATTGCTAATAGTTATGACTGTATTGCTGTGTGGAGTAGGACATGGTCTCCCTTGAAGAGTATTTTGGTGCTTCATAGTTGTGAAGTGTGGTTGACTGCTGTGATCTCAAGTGACAATATGTGTGCCTTACATCTAACATTCTCAAAGGGTGAAATATTGTTGTGTATGTTGTGAACTACTACCTATACCTTCTTAAACCCTACATGTTATGGAGGTCACTTGAGCAATCTGAATTTGTCCTTAGATTTCAATGTTGTTCTATAGTGATCAATATACAACGTTCTCATTTGATCAAACAAAAAATTACTCGCACTCATCATTAATGAGAATTCATGAATCCAATAATAAATATGTCTTAATGATGAGCCGAGGACATAAGTAGAACCTTTGATCCACGATTTTTCTCAACCTGTAAGCTGGAATGATAGGAAAAGTTAACTTGTGTTGGATGGTAGGGTTATCTTCTATAATTTTGTAAATCCATCCACTCAAGGGTCCATTGAGACATCGTAACCTCACTACATGGAACCAAATAATTGATTAGACCTTACACAAATCAGAGAAACTTCAAGTGGTAATACAAAATACATAAGAAAACAAGCATCACCCAAGGTTAAACATTATAGGAAATTGAGGAGACAATACAAGTCATTTGATGCTTAATTGTTGTCCATTTTAATTTTTCTAATGCAAACCAATCGAATTACATATAAAGTACCCAAATTCTGTCACCAAAAGAAGACTGTGATGAACTAATCAGCAAAAATTAAAAATTGGAAGAATCTCCAACAAAAATAAATTATATAAGGCAACTAGCTTGAAATGTTACCATGCACATATTTAGTTTTATTGATTAATGGTGAAAGACAAATTCAAACGAAAGAATTAATTTCCATTTTGGAATTAAAGTTTTTACCATATTTCCAAACCTGTAGTATAATTTCATATGGAACAGTAATTTTGGTTACAAACACATTACCATACCATAGGATCAATCAAGATAAACAAGAGTTGCGCCAATTTGTATACTTATTTTACCTTGACATCTTGGTTTGTGATAAGACCCCATCCACGCCCATCTGTCCCTACATATTCACATCGTTGAATTGTTGTATACTAATATTCAGTAAAATGTCATAAAATAAACATATAGATCACATAACAAAAAGAGAGATATAGTTTAAGATACCAACCTAGGTGTGAAACCCTTTTTGTAAAAATACTTTCAGAAAAGATTGATTATGCCTCGGAGAGGCCAGTCTACTCTAGGAACTAGCTGACCCTACAAGAGGGTGTGTACAAACCAGAGAGAGAGAAATGAATGGAGTTGATTAGGTCAATGACAGCCAAGCACAGTACATAACTCAACATAAATAAATTAGTCACAAAAATTATAAACTTTAACCAAGTCTCCGCACAAGAGAAATGATTATCAGCACACCACAACTAATCACAGGTGATCAAAGTCAAGTACTCTATAATACCAAAAATTCAACAAGGTGGTATAAAAAAAATGAAGGAGGGTAAATGACCACATTAACCACAAGTCAAATACAAGGTACCACAAGTCCAATAATAACTCAATCAAGGTGGGGAAGGTACAACAAGTATTTAATAACTCAATCAGTAATAGGTAATAAAATAAACATATTGATCATATAACAATAAGAGAGGTATAGTTGAAGATCTCCACGTCAACATTAAACCAAAAATCATATATGAATTGTGGGTACAAATATAAACAATGGTCATAACATAGGTGTGGGTAGTACAAGACCCATGACCCTTAGAACCAAGGGTATGCTCCAAATGTGGCCAAACAACCATATAAGTACTCTATAAGATGAAAACTTCAACAAGGTGGTTTTTAAAAAGTTACTCAAGGAGGGTAAATGACCCCATTAAACACAAGTGAAAGATAAGGTACCACAAGACCAATCATAGCTCAATCAAGGTGGGGAAGGTACAACCAGTCATATCTCTCTCAAATGTACATACGGTCCATATAACCTGAAAGTTCATCATCACAGTATAAGGAAGGGTGGTGGGATGCCAAATAAAAGTATCCCTCATTTCTCTATATGCAATCCTGATAACATCACATAACAGATAATTACCTTGTACTATAGAAAATAAAACCCACCTGTGTTACCTTTAAATTTAGGAATATGGTCTACAAAAGCAAAATTTCATCACAATTACCATCCAAATTTCTAACTAGTGCTAAAGCAATAGTAAAATATTTTATAACATAATTTTGATCTCTATCAACTTCAGCACTCCTCTGTGGTCCCTGTGCTGAAGTTGGTCCTCAAGATGTAATGGGAAGTAATCAAATTATAACATATGCAACAGTAGTAAATAAGCAATGAAAAAAGTGAATAAAAATTGATTAGGCGTCCTTGTACTCGGACAACATTTTGGGTCAGATCTTATCCTTTCAAGGGCAAGTCACCAAGGGAACATGAAAGTACCTTGAGAGAGAGGAAAAGTTAAGTACAGACCTCAAACATGTTAACACATTCCACATACTACAACTATTAAGCACACAGATGAAAGAAAGGTACAGTAACATAACAATTCTACAGTTGCATGATAAAACGGTACTATTTTTGAATAGTGCTAAAGCAACAATAAAACATTTTATAACATAATTTTCATCTCTTTCAGTAACAGGTAATAACATAAACATATTGATCATATAACAATAAGAGAGGTATAGTTGAAGATCTCCATGTCAACATTAAACCAAAAATCAGATCTGAAGTGTGGGTACAAATACAATACCTTGTACTATAGAAAATAAAAGCCACCTGTGTTACCTTTCAATTTAGGAATATGGTCTACAAAAACAAAACTTCCTCACAATTACCATCCAAATTTATGACTAGTGCTAAAGCAACAATAAAAGATTTTATAACATAAATTTGACCTCCATCAACTTCAGCACTCCTCTGTGGTCCCTGTGCTAAAGTTGGTCCTCGAGATGTAATATTGGGCAATAATCAAATTATAAAGAGTGATGATGATTGAAGTCATGATGAACATATCTAATATATCTAATATAAAGAGAATCAATGTTTCAGACTAATATATCTACATGTATCACATACAGGAGTGATGATGTGTGAGAAAACACAAAATTTGAATATTAAAATAAACAAATAATTATAAACAAGCATACAATGACTTGTGATGACATTTAAATTTAAAATTCAAATTCTAAGAAAATAAAAGATATAAATGGGAAAATTCCTAAGAGCATCACATAAAAGATAAGTACCTCGTAACTATACCAAATAAAAGTTATCTATGTTACCTTTCATATAAATGGGAAAAATAATTATATTTTAAAGAACCCGATTATGTTACTAATAGCTAATATTAAGAGAATCCATGTTTCATACTAACAACATCGATATACATCAAAATACAAGTCATGAGTTTATGTTGCATTTACTTTTTCGTTGATTTCTGTTTTTTTGCATTGAAAAAACTTGCGAGTACGGTATCACAATCATCAATTGGTGCAATATTTACTGTGATATCTCCTATTATTGTTTGTGTTTCCATGCCCTCATGTATGCCACTTCTTGTACATCACTGAGCAGGGCATGGAGGCAGTTTTGAAGGGGTGTGAACTGCAACAACGGAAATGAGCATATATATATGACGTTGAAATATTATTGAAATAAATATTTCATTATTTTGATTAAAATTACAATATTTCTCTTCACCTGTCTGTATAAATGTGACAGTTGGGGTGTTAATTGGAGGTCTAGTTGCTTCCTCTTGTAGTTCAGTCTCCCGAGCTGCATGGTCTTCCATTGAAAGAAGAAAATTTATAAGTATACGTTAGGAAATATATATATCTAATCACAATAGATATTTCTATTTCTGAAGCATACATACCATAATGGACAATATGCTCCACACTATCATGGGACATCTGCACCCCAACATCAACTGGTACTTGCTGAGTACTGCTAGATTCACTGTTGCGGTTGCATTGTTACTTAAAACAAACATAAATTTTTAGTTATGGGTGATATAATCAGAACTTAATAGACTTTAATAGTATACTACAATTGGTGATATACTTGCATTTGCGTCATTGGGGAGATTGGAGTCTACCCCAAGATTTTCTGATATTCAACCACACTTTTAAAACCAAAATTGAAACCAAGCTTTAGGTCTTCCTCGGTGGCAGCAGCTTGGAACGTATTTCCCTGCAATGCATGATAACACATTTTAAAATTTCTAGTATCAAAATCAGATATTTGTTCGGTATTGTTAAATAAATATTCCCAACAATTAATCATTTAATACTTACGATTCTTGCTCTTAGTTTTCTATAGCCACCCTGGCCCAGTCTATGTTGCTTGTGCTTTTCCATTCTAGCCTTGGTTGCTTTGGAGGTGTTAGGTAGCCTATATATGAAAATTTTGAAAAACCTTAGATATCAAAATTCTTACTTAAAAAAAAAAAGAAAAAAAAATGAGCTTATTTTAGTAAAAAGATGATATATGTTGTACCTTGCCTTACCAGGCTGTGGTTGTTTTCCTTGTCTTTTTAGAAAGTTCTCCTTTGCATCATCTATGAGTGCCTTCCACTCTTTCTCTGGAACCATGGGAGGGCGCTCATGCTTGAGTTCAGCTTGCAATCTTTCCCTATATTGGGCCCTGGTATATTTAAAATTCTCATCAGCTAACTTTGCAACAACTTTCCTATCAAAAGTATTGCCGAATAAGTTGACCATGTGGTCCATCAATTCATATCTCTTATTGCTATCTTGGCTATCCCGCCGTGTGCGAATGGTGGGGCCAAATAGCTCCAAGTATTTTTCATTCAAATTCCTATAGAAGACATTGTTTCCTGCAAAAACATGTAATCCATTAATTTATAATATTTTCAACATATGTCTATTTCAATTTCATGATTAAAATCAATAAATTAATTAATAAATACCTGCAATATTCTAAACCTTGATAGGAACACAAGAGTCATCCACCAGAAAGGTGAGATCTAGTGATCTGGTGCTTTTAACTCGTGTTGCTCCAGGAAAAGTTTCCTGGTCGTCTATAGTACGCTCATCTCCAGAGTCATGTGGAGTACTAGGCTCCATCTCAGCATGCTCCTGCATGGCATCATGCCCCCTCTCATCAGTGCCCGCGTCATCAATGGATTCGAGGCCAACCGCGGGAGTGGCAAAAAGCCTCATTGGTACATTGCTTCTTTTTTGCTGCATTGGACCATCATTGCTACCTATACCTGTCTCGGCAGGTTCTCTAATCACGGGTTTTAAAAATTCCTACAAACAATAAAATTTACTTTATCATATCACTTGGAAAAATAAAAAACATAATATCAGATATGAAATCATGTCATAGCTTAAAAAAAATTGTGAAGATGCCACTTATCCCATAACATTGTATTTGATCTTGCAGCTCTAGAATCCTTGCCCTGTTCTCCTGTGTCAAGGGCCTTTTTCGAGCCAAGGAGAGCATTTCTATGTTTTCCTTTTTCAAGGCTACTCTAAAAGTGTGCAGTGGGTAAGTGGAATAGAAAATGTCTTCCTCAAACCCCTCATCACCCAGATCAAGTGCACGTGACTAAATTCATCAAACAATAAATTAAATTAAGCAATATAATTTTAACATCATTCAAATATTGATATTGTAATGAAAATTAGGTTACTATTATGCACTAACACTTACCTGACACAGTGTTATGGCCGGTGAGTGTCCATGATCAACCAGCACCGTGGAAGCAGCAGGTTCCTTTCCACGATCCTGAATGAACCAGTGATCCATCATAATGTTAGAAAAATGAACTATTAATCCATCATAAGCTCAGAAAAATGTGAATGTCAATAGTGGACATTGAATGTTAACATACTAAATCGAAACATTTAGCTATTGTACGTAACACTTACCTGACGGGCCACAGAGTGTGACCTTCCACAATCTCCCTCGACCATGGAAGCAGCAAGTGCCTTTCCAATGGCACCACCTTGACATAATAAATCAATAAATAAACGTTTACCTCATACTAAATAATTGTAGCATAAACAAAAATAAGATATTGCATTAATATTTATTTTTACCTCAGAAGTAGAAGATACATGTTCTGCTGCATGTCAATGTGCAGAATCCTGCCATAGTTTAATAAGCATGTTATCATATGGAAATATTAACAATAAGCACGGAAAAAGCGAATGCTAACAGTGAAAATCGGAACATCTTGTTATTGTAGTCATATTTATTTGTTATATTTAACATTTACCTGATAAGGCATAGATTTTGTCCTTCCACGGTCACCCTGGACTGTGGAAGCAGCATGTGCCTTTCCACTGCCACCACCCTAAACAAATGTTGAGTCAATAATTGCATCACAAACAAAAATGAGATATTCATAGCAGTGTAATCACCATGTAATCAGATGGAAATATTCATAATAAGCACGAAAAAAATGAATGTCAACAGTGGAAATCGAATGTTAACAGAAAAACGAAACATTTAGTTATGGTAGTCATGTTTAGTTACTACATTTAGCATTTACCTGATGAGGCATAGTTTCTAACCGTCCACAGTTACCCTGGACCGCGGAAGCCACATCTATTCGATTTAATTTGTAATCGATCAACAACTCTTCACCTGCAAGTATTGGTTTTATTGCACATACAAATATACGATGTTGTTTGCGTACCTCGAATTCACAATTTGGTTGCCTATTTGTTGTCACTGGTCGTGTACTATTTATAAATCCAACAATGTTTCTGAACGCTTTTGGTCTCCCATCAATATACATAGTTTCCCCTTTGTTTTTATTTTTTTCTACTAGTTGAATATAATTCGCGGCAACTCCGTATCCACATACTTCGAGTATATTAGACCAAGATCAACCAGTTATTGTATATGTATAGTGGTCCTACATACTCCATCAATTCAGTTACAGTGCCATAGCAGACCTTTATTCCATCCATGGAAAATAGCCCCAATCCATGTAAGGACGAAGGAGCGATGCCATACATCCTCCCTGTAATACCCTAATTTTGACCCTTATGAAATATTGGCTTCTAATGTAAATATTGTATACATGCGTTGTATGTTTCCCTAGCATGGAGCTCAAGGCCAAGACCCCACTAGTGTATGTTTGGATTTTATTTAAAACAAACAAGTATTTGATATTTTGATACCCATGTGCTATTAAGCCATGGAATATTGTAAATTGATGTAAATGTTAATATTTCAATAAAATACCAAAACTGGCTATGGAAGCAACCAATGAGAAGGGGCCATGTGTATCCACTAGGGAGTGGTGAGGGAGTTGTGGGGATGAACCATATGTTTCCAAATGTCATTGTGAGAACCCATTTGACTTTCCTTGATGATATTTATTTCTATTGTAAGGAAGTAGTTGAAAATTTCAGTCCATAGCTTCAATGGAGCATGGGTAGCCTAGAAATTCGTATTTGCAGGTATGGACTCTGTTTTATTGTACCACAAGTCACTCTACCTCATGAGAGTTGCTTCTTCCTCATCCTCATTTCATGGTGGAAGGGACCAGCATCAATTTTCATCCAAAAACGAATTGCCAGTAGTGAGAAAAAACAGAAATCGCAAATTTGAAAAAATCCACGTTTTGAAGAGCAAAAAATGCTCAGATTTGGTATTTAACAGTAAAATCCAATGGGGGATCTATATATATGAACCTTGGGGTGAATTTGAGAGGATTATATACCCCGAAATTCATTGGAAAACCTAGTTTTTATAGCCCAGAAAACCAATGACGTGATTGAGTTATTTGATGAACAGAATTGGGAGAAATCCAATTGTGAATGACTGAGTAGAGGTTGGGTTTGCTTGATAAACCCAGTGAAGGCTAGAATCTCAAGGATTAGCAGCTAGACCTTTCTATTCCCACCCTGAAGAGCACTGGAGGGAAGGGACACTTGAGGGACTGTGCAACAAAGAAGGGGACCTTCCTTGTATTGGGTGTGGTAGGTAATGTGGGTGCCATGACTGTTGAATTCATTTGAAATGCATGTAACTCTGTGGTTGAGCTCACTGGCTTAGCATTTCTCTCATTTGTCTTTCATATGCTTGACAAACCTAACTGTGTGTTGGCTTAGCATAGTTGTTGAGTGAAACCATGGCTGTGAGTGAGCCCAGCTAGTTCCTCCTTAGTGGATACATAGCCCAGCTCGGGGGTGATCTCTTAGCTGAAAGAATACAAGCTGGACAGAGATCTATGGTTGGGTGGAACGTTGCTCTCACATAGCCAGTTGTTTGGACAGCTTCATGTTCAAGATAAGTGTTATTTGTGTTATAAATTATATGCATTATGTGTTTTGCATTATGCTAATTCAGAATCATATTTATTCATGATTAATGGAATTGGTATAAAGTCTGTGCATAGTATGAGAATGGGATAGATTCTTTTCCTGTTGATGCATCATTTGCTTGAGATAAATATGATGATGTATGTCTATTGCATGTGTGCAATTATGCATTTTAATTTTGTAGTGTAATTTAATTGTGCATTTTATTTAAATGGCAAAAATTTTACCGTTATGGCTTGGGGAAGAATTAGACACCCCATGTTACAGTCATGTTCCCTCCCTTGCATTGGATTGATGGAAGGGGATGCCACAAAGTGGTATTAGAGCCCAGCTTGCAGCACTGGGGCTGCTTGGGCCAAACTGTGAGTTACAGGCAAGTAACATAATGGTTTTAACGCAGTATTGGTGAAGTTGGGGTGGCATTTTTTATTGGAAAAATGATAGGGTTAGGATTCTCAGGTGTGGGGGAGGATCACACCATTTCATATAGCTCTCCAACATCTTTCCAATGGTACCAGAATCACCTCATTTGGCCAAGGGACGAGGGAGTTATGAACCCCGAAAGTTACAAGAAATGCAGGTGTTTTCGCAGTTTCGAGATGTCGGGTTTCAGGTTTCGGGAACGCGAATTTTCAAAATTTGCGTTTGGATTTATGAAATCCCAAACCTGCAATTTTCGGCTTTCGGGATGTCAGGTTTAAGGTTTCGGGAACGCGAATTTTCAAGCGTTTAGATTTCCAAAATCCCGAACCTGCAATTTTCAGCTTTCAAGATGTTGGGTTTCGGGAACGCGAATTTTCAAAATTTATGTTTGGATTTTCGAAATCCCGAACCTGCAATTTTCGACTTTCGGGATGTCGAGTTTTGGGTTGCGGGAACACAAGTTGTGAAATTGTGTATTCTGGTTTTCACAATCTCGAACCCACAATTTCGGGTTTCAGGTTGTGGGTTGCGAGTTGCGGGTTGGTTACATCCCCGTGACCGCAACTTGACCCCTCGAACCCGCAATTTCGGGTTTTGGGTTACGGGTTGTGGGATGGTTACATGCCCGTGACCACAACTTGACCTCCCCGAACCCACAATGTCGGGTTACGGGTCGCGGCCTGTGTATGGCAGGATAAAAAAAAAAATAGAGCCCGAAAATTGATTTTTTGGTAACAGGAGCTTGCGAGGTCAGAATTTGATGAGTTCAGGGGCATTCTGAGGCCTTTCACGGAGGCCATGAATGAACTAGTGAAGATACCGAGCCCATTACGCTCTGATTTGGCACAAAATTGAAAATAATGGCTTTTACAAATCGGTGTCCCGACACTTAACAGAAGGTCGGATTGGGCTGAAATTGATATGGGGCAGTCATGGAGCAGGCACGGTGTTAAGTTTGGATTTTTGGAGCCAAACTCCAAAGGATGTGGAATCGGGGTGTGCAAGAAGGCCAAAAAGCACTATTTTGGGCCACGTTTTGGGAATTTTGAAAAGTTTGCAGTGGTTAAAAATGACCCTATAATTTGGAATCAAGAAAATTACTGCACTCAACATTTCATATTCTTAGTAAACCAGACATATTCCATTAGACAAAGATTTCCCAGAAATACACCGTTTGGGAAATAGTCATTTTTGGCCCAAAATTTGGAATTTTGGAAAAATGTGAAAAGTGGAAAGTAGTCAAACCCAAAATTTTATAGAAGATGAATGGTGCATCGAAACAGAGATCTACGAGTTGCTGAGCGTTCCTTGTTATATGGACTAACTTTGCCCGGTAGAAAAGTTTTCATGATTCTTCGTAGATTTCCTTTCACAGGTGGCTGACGTTGGCAGTTCATGATATTTTACAACTGTGTAAAAATGTGCAGAATTATTGGTAAAAGTTGTCATTTTTTAAATAACGTAGTTTCCACACCCAAAGTCGGAATGAGGCACGGGGAAAGGCATTGGAAATATTATCTATCAAGGAATAAGGGCACATAACCAGAATTTGGATGGGGCCATCATACCTCGTAGAAATTTACAGCCGAAAAGTGCCAGTGACTGTTTTTGACATATTGTTGACAGTATGGGCAATTTCCAGAATTGCATGAATGGGCAAAAGAAATGAATGCATAACAGCTATGTGAATTATTCCATGAGTTTGATTGTGTTAAATACTGATGTTTTATATTTTTATATGCATTCCTAATATGTCTAACAAAAATTTTCATAATGCACAGTGCTTGCAGCTCATAAAATTAATAATTGTAGCAGAGGTAGCATATAGGAAAAATGGTGACCATAAATGATGCTCAAGATCCTTATGAGCATGAAGAAGACGTCCTAGAAAAAAATGTGTATGAAGAGAATGCTGAGATTGAATCCAATGGGAGAAGGGAGTAGGTGACTCCTCAGAACTTGGTTGAAACGATGGTGAGCTTCAATGAAAAATTGATGAAGGCTCAAGAAGAACAATACCAACTCAATGCTGCTATTTTGCAAAGTCTCACTGACATTCAACAGAGGATAAACCTTGGGTCCAACCCAAGCAATGCAGGTGAAGAAGGAAGAGAGGCAGAGAGTCGCTCTAGAGGCCGTTTAAAGAAGAGGACTACAAGCCCAAGGAAGAGCTCTATGAACAAGAAACATAGAACACCTTCCTCTAAATCATCTTCCAGCAGATCATGCGAATCCATAGGTTCTCAAAGAAGTCCAAGGCATGCACCTAAGAGATTTGATGGAAGAAAGAAGTTCAAGGGAATCCCACAGGGAGAATTCAGGAAAGCAAGGCCTCCCACCTTTGATGGAAAAGACAAGACTGGCCAAGAGGCAAAGGCATGGCTTCTTGGAATGAAGAAATATTTCAGAATTCAAGACTAATCAGGAAATGAGAAAGCCAGAATTGCCATTTACAATCTAAATGGAAGAGCTTCAATTTGGTGGGACAATCTCTTGCAAGTGAAAGGAATCAGTGAGAGGAAGATTAGTTGGGAGAGATTCAAGAAGTACTTCAAGGAGAAATACATTTCAGCTAGGTATTACGACAGTAAAAGGAAAGAGTTTAATGAACTCGGGTTGGGACAAAAATCTATGGAAGAGCATGTCCACAAATTTTTGGAATTACTGAGGTATGTTGACTATATCAAAGATGAGAAAGTAAAAATCCAATGCTTTCTTGGGAGTCTGCCTCAAAGTTTCAGAGATATGATTGAATTTGTTAATCCACCAAGTCTTGATAAGGCCATTAGGATGGCAATGCATTGCTATGAGCAAAATAAGAGAAAATTGGAGGGTAACCCAGCATGGAAAGGGAAGCCAAGAGGGAGGTTTGAACAAAAGAAGAGTGGCTTCAAACCACCATTCAAAGGTTGGCCTAGAACCTTCCCATAGGGGCAGCAAGCAAGGAGTGGATTCAAACCAGCAGTAACAACAGACAAAGCATCAAAGGGACCGCTTCAATGTTGGGGATGTGGAAAAAATCACATGTTGAAGAATTGTCCACATCGGAAGGATAATTTCCGAAGGTTGCGCAACTTAAAGGGAGCAGTTACAGTGGAGGACATGGCAAGGGCAGGGCCTCGAATTTATGCAGCATTGGACAATCATCAAGCAGACCATCAATCATCAGTGGTGTAAGTGGAAGGTAAGATTGCTACACAATCTATTTCTGTTTTGATTGATCCAGGATCTACTCATAGTTATGTATCTCCAAAAGTGGTTGAAGGTTGTTCTCTTAGAAAAATGAAGCATAATAAATCTTGGCTAGTTCAATTAGCCATAGGGACCAAGAGGAAGGTTAGTAAAGTGGTGGTGGAGTGCCCCATAGAATTGAATGGACTTCACACACATGCAAATTTAAATGTACTACCATTGGGATCATATGATGCCTTGATTGGCATGGATTGGTTGAAAAAACATAGAGCCAAATTGGACTGTTATGAGAAAGCACTTGAATGCATTGATGAAGAGGGAAGGCCAAGATTGGTAAGAGGAATTCCCAAGCAAGTTTCAGTAAGGCATATTTCAGCTCTACAGTTGAAAAAGTTTTATAAGAAGGGTTGTCAATTATATGCAGTTCATATGTCAGATTCGTTAGAGGACAAAGGACCAAGGATTGAAGACTTTCCAATGTTGCAAGAATTCCAAGATGTATTTCCGGATGAAGTGCCGGGACTACCACCAAAGAGAGATATTGATTTTACTATCGATCTTGTTCCAAGGGCAGCACCGAATTCCAAAGCTCCTTATAGAATGAGTGCACCGGAGTTGGTAGAATTGAAGATGCAGCTGCAAGAATTAATGGACAAAAGGTATATCAAGCCCAGTGTGTCTCCTTGGGGAGCACCGGTGTTATTTGTCAAGAAGAAAGATGGGACTTTAAGACTTTGTATTGATTACAAGCAGTTAAATAAAGTGACAGTCAAGAACAAGTATCCATTGCCAAGAATTGATAACTTGTTTGATCAAATGAGGGAAGCTAAAGTGTTTTCCAAGATTGACTTGAGGTCCGGCTACCATCAAGTGAGAATTAAAGAAGAAGACATTCACGAGATGGCTTTCAGAACTAGATATGGTCATTATGAGTTCACTGTGGTGCCATTTGGCCTTACCAATGCACCTGCTACGTTCATATGTCTCATGAATAGTGTCTTCAACAAATATTTGGATAAGTTTGTAATTGTGTTCTTGGATGACATTCTTGTCTATTCAAGGAATGAAGAAGAACATGAGGAACATCTAAGGATGGTGTTACAAGTCCTTAGAGAACATCAGCTGTATGCCAAGTTAAGCAAGTGTGAATTTTACCAAAAGAAGGTGCAATATTTGGGTCATATCATTTATGAAGAAGGAATTGTAGTGGATCCGGAGAAAATTAATTCCATCATGGATTGGTCAACTCCAAGAAATGTTTCAGATGTTAGATCTTTTATGGGTCTTGCTGGTTACTACAGAAGGTTTATTGAAGGCTTCTCCAGGATAGCTCATCCGATCACTTCATTACAAAGAAAGAACATCAAGTTTGTATGGTCTGAAAAATGTGAGAAAAGTTTTCAGAAGTTACAGGAGTTACTTACCAGCTCTCCTGTTTTGAAGATAGTAGATCCAAAGAAGGATTTTATAGTGTGCACAGATGCTCGCATTGAAGGGCTAGGTGGAGTGCTGATGCAAGAAGGAGTTGTGATTTGCTATGAATCAAGGAAATTAAAAGAGCACGAAAAGATTTATGCCACACATGATTTAGAATTAACAGCCATAGTGCATGCTCTTAAGATGTGGAGACATTATTTGATGGGAAGAAGATTCGAGCTTAGAACATACCACATGAGCTTGAAGTATTTGTTTGATCAGCCAAACTTGAATGCCAGGCAAGCTAGATGGATGGAGTTTCTTTGTGAATTTGATTTTGAAATTAAGCATGTAAAAGGGAAAGAGAATAAGGTTGCAGATGCTTTTAGCAGAAAATTTCATGTTGCAGCAGTAAGTATATGTAAGTCATATTTGAAGACAAGAGTTATTGAAGCCCAAAGCAATGAGGAAAATTGCCTTCAAATTAAAAAAAAATTGCAGCAGGGTAATGTGGATGAAAAGTGTGCGGGATATCAGCTTGGTGAAGACAATATCCTCATCTATAAGGATAGACTGTACATTCCAAATAGTGCAGATTTGAAGAAGCTAGTGATGGATGAAATTCATCAAATGACATACTATGGACATCCAGGATATCAGAAGAATATAACAGCAGCAAGAAAGCAATACTTTTGGCACGGTATGAAGAAGGACATAGCTGAGTGTATTGCTAGGTGTCAGAAGTGCCAACAAGTCAAGGCAGAACACCAACATCTAGCAGGATTGTTGCAGCCCTTACCCATTCCGGAGTGGAAGTGGGAAGTGATATCTATGGATTTTTATAACAGGTTTGTCCATGACAGTGAAGAAGCATGATTCAATCATGGTTGTGGTGGACAAACTATCAAAGGTAGCTCACTTTATTCCAGTTAAGTCCACTCACAAAGCTAATGACATTGAAAACATCTTCATGAGAGAGATATTCAAGTTGCATGGATTGCCTAAGGCAATAATTTATGATCGTGATACAAACTTCACTTCCAATTTTTGGAAAGGATTATTTCAGGAATTGGGAACTAAATTGAATTTCAGTACAGCATATCATCCTCAAACAGATGCCCAAACTGAGAGAGTGAATCAGGTTCTTGAAAACATGCTGAGAATGTATGTGATGGATAAACCATCCTAGTGGGAAGATTTCCTACACTTGGTAGAATTTGCATACAATAATGGACATCATGCATCCTTGGGAATGAGTCCATTTGAAGCATTGTATGGCAAGGGGTGCAGGACTCCTGTGAATTGGGACATCCCAGTGAATAAGGTAGTACTTGGGCCAGAGATGATCAAGGAAATGAAACAGGAAGTTGCTAAGATCAGACAGAATTTAAAGGCAGCTCAGGACAGGCAGAAGAGTTATGCAGATTTGAAAAGAGTGCATAAGGAATTTCAGATTGGGGATCATGTTTATTTGAGAGTGAAACCAAAGAAAAGTTCTCTCAATTTAGGGAGTTGTGCCAAGTTGTCACCAAGATATTGTGGGCCATTTGAAGTCCTAGATAGGATAGGGCCAGTTTCATATAGACTTGCATTTCCTGCTAACATAAGAGCTCATAATGTTTTCCATGTATCTTTGATTAAGAAGTATGTACATGATCCTAATCATATGATTGATTGGAATGTGATACAGGTGGAACCCGAGGGAGAGTTCCAAGTAGGCATCCTCAACAAGAAGGTCACTTTGCTCCGGAACAGAGCCATCGGGCAGGTAAAGGTCCAATGGGAGCACCTTAGCCCCGATGAGGCTACATGGGAGCTGAAAGATGCCATGAGAGAGGCATTCCCATTTTTGTTCAGTTTCGAGAACATCGAGGATGGTGTTATTTTAAGGGGGAGGGGAATGTAATACCCCAATTTTGACCCTTATGAAATGTTGGCTTCTAATGTAAATATTGTATACATGTGTTGTATGTTTCCCTACCATGGAGCTCAAGGCCAAGTCCCCACTAGTGTATGTTCGGATTTTATTTAAAACAAACAAGTATTTGATATTTTGATACCCATGTGCTATTAAGCCATGGAATATTGTAAATTGATGTAAATGTTAATATTTCAATAAAATACCAAAACTGGCTATGGAAGCAACCAATGAGAAGGGGCCATGTGTATCCACTAGGGAGTGGTGAGGGGGTTGTGGTGATGAACCATATGTTGTCAAATGTCATTGTGAGAACCCATTTGACTTTTCTTGATGACATTTATTTCTGTTGTAAGGAAGTAGTTGAAGATTTCAGTCCATGGCTTCAATGGAGCATGGGTAGACCAGAAATTCGTATTTGCAGGTATGGGCTTTGTTTTCTTGTACCACAAGTCACTCTACCTCATGAGAGTTGCTTCTTTCTCATCCCCATTCCATGGTGGAAGGGACCAGCATCAATTTTCATCCAAAAACAAATTGCCAGCAGTGAGAAAAACCAGAAATCGCAACTTTGAAAGAACCCACGTTTTGAAGAGCTAAAAACACCCAGATTTGGTATTTAATAGTAAAATCCAATGGGGGATCCATAGATATGAACCTTGGGGCGAATTTGAAAGGATTAGATACCCCGAAATCCATTGGAAAACCCAGTTTTTATAGCCCAAAAAACCAATGACGGGATTGAGTTATTTGATGAACAGAATTGAGAGAAATCCAATTGTGAATGACTGAGCAAAGGTTGGGTTTGCTTGATAAACCCAGTGAAGGATAGAATCTCAAGGATTAGTAGCTAGACCTTTCTATGCCCACCCTGAAGAGCACTGGAGGGAAGGGACGCTTGAGGGACTGTGCAGCAAAGAAGGGAACCTTCCTTGTGTTGGATATGGTAGGTAATGTGGGTGCCATGACTGTTGAATTCATTTGAGATGCCTGTAGCTCTGTGGTTGAGCTCACTGGCTTAGCATTGCCCTCCTTTGTCTTTCATATGCTTGACAAACCCAACTGTGTGTTGGCTTAGCATAGTTGTTGAGTGAAACCATGGCTGTGAGTGAGCCCAGCTAGTTTCTCCTTAGTGAATACACAACCCAGCTCAGGGGTGATCTCTCAGCTGAAAGAATACAAGCTGGACATAGATCTATGGTTGAGTGGAACATTGCTCTCACATATCCAGTTGTTTGGACAACTTCATCTTCAAGATAAGTGTTATCTGTGTTACAAATTATATGGATTATGTGTTTTGCATTGTGCTAATTGAGAATGATATTTATTCATGATTAATGGAATTGGTATGAAGTCTGTGCATAGCATGAGAATGGGATGGATTATTTGCCTGTTGATGCATCATTTGCTTGAGATAAATATGTTGATGTATGTCTGTTGTGTGTGTGTTATGTACTTTAATTCCGCAGTGTAATTTAATTGTGCATTTTATTTAAATGGCAAAAATTTTATCATTATGGCTTGGGGAAGAATTAGACACCCCATGTTATAGTCATGTTCCCTCCCTTGCATTTGATTGATGGAAGGGGACGCCACACTCCCATTGATGAGGAAATCTGTGTCCACTTGAGGTAGTATATTAGCTACCCATCATTGCACTAGATGTTTATACCTTAATGGAAAATCAATGTCTCCTATGCTCTCAGCATCATAATTACACCACCCACCGTTTGCAATAAAATATTTCATGTGTCTATGAAATCTTTTCCTTATCTATTTAGATCTATCTTCCTCAAGTGATGATGAAGATATACTCGCAGAGGTTGAAATTGAGACGAGTTGTACTAGATCTGACAGATACCTATTTGGTGGTGCCTACACTCGATAAAACAAGAATAAATAAGGCGGTGCTTTCTTTCTTCTTTGAAAGTACATGCACATCCACAAATGCAAAAATTCTTAGTTAAACACATTTAGTTCCCTCAAATCTGAAGCTTGGGAGGGACATGCAAACCAAAGTGGATGTAGTGTTACAAATCTCAGCTAAAGTGTTTGGTATTGGGAGGACGATTTGTGGAAGGAAGAGACCAAGTTACAGTGCCATAACAAGCTATCCATACGACACCACATTCATCATTGTAGGCTGTGAGCTCTTTTGTGGACTGAGTTTGCATATTTGGGGGTCTTTTTCTCTTGTGGGGAGAACAAAACCACCGGGGACAACAAATTAAGGAAGTTAACTAGTATATCACCCAGTTTCAGTCCTTCTAACACTCTTGGGAATATTATTGGTAGCCTACCCTCTTTCTTTGAATGGCATATTATTGGAAACCCACCCTTCATTTTTGAAATTTACATGGTGGTATTTTATGCTAATGCATATGAAAACAATTTTTTAGTGAACTGTTTGGCAAAATCAGTCAACTAATAAACATTAATTGACTATATCAGCCCAACAAACCATAACTACAATTAGAGGGTCCACTTAGGAGTACATTGCAGCAGTGTTCATAACTGTTTGTCAATACATCTGAACCAAATAAGCAGTAAAATACTATAGTCGAGAACGCAAAATACATCAGCTAACTTAGGTGAGATATTACACATTAGACATGTTGCAAATTTCAAATTCATGCAAAGTGGCACTCAAATGGCCATGAGAAATTTGATTTTCGAAGACTTTCAATACTACGGGAATCTTTTTTGTATCAAGCTTTAGCAAGCAACTTGTAGGACAGATTTCCAAACATTATGTGTATATTGATTTTATCAACTATATTGCTTTTTTTTAAAACAAATATTAAATTTCAATCAAGAATGAGCATATCCATCAACCAAGCAGGAGGACCAAACCAGAAAAATGCCAACCTGAGAGTAGTATGGTGAACAACCGGAAATGAATTTATATTAACAAGGAAAATTAACGACAACGACTCAGTTAAGGGAGATTGACATTTATTCACTCTCCACAATATCTCAATAATTTAATTGGACAGGTGTACACATCAATATACTTCAATATACATTTCATTTAATAAGCAAGTACTTAAATTAAATAGCAAGACAGAAATTAAACACAGTTTTCATATCTTTCAACTTTTCATCTTTAGCACTCCCAAGCTTGGGTAAGAGTATCAGCATATGAGGTTAAGTTCAAATCAACATAGGTCATTGTTGAGAGGTCATTAATCATGTATCCCACTAAGACATAATCACAAAACTATGTCAAGTCAAACGTGGGTGACGGTACCATGGCCAAAATAAATTTTAAAAAATGGTACAAGTTAAAAAGATGATAATGGGTGTTATGACCGAACTCCCTTTGTACCAAAAGGTGTACCACAACCAAAGTAGCCAAAATAACAAAGAAATAAGTTAAAGAATAACTTAAGGTGGGTAAGTGACCCTAATAATCACAAGTCAGCTACGTGGGCATCATCTCGTGCTAGCTGACTAGTGAGCTGACTTTGGGGTTTTGGAACTGTTTCATGCTATAGAACTGGATAACATCAACTATTGAGGACTTTGAATTGAGTGTACCAAGGATGATTTCCTCCTGAATGTTGTTATTTAATTATTTATCCTAATGGTATCAATGACCTCTTTAATAGACTGTTATTAAGGTTTCTATGCCTCCAAATAACTACAAAATATGCCAAATAAGGGGAGCACTTTAGTCTCCCAAGCAAGCAAACAACTGAAGGATGCCACCTCAGCACCTGATAGTCAAAATCCTAGAGGTCATTGATACCATTAGGATAAATAATTAAATAACAATGTTCGGGACCAATGTGTTAGTTGCAATTAAATGTGTGGAGAATGTTATGTAAGACCCTCAAACAACCCTTATAGACCACATGTGCTTGATGCAAGCATTCAAATCCTTGACAATTTAATCCTTAACTTAAGTGAAATCAACAAGAGATATAAGTGTTGGAAACAACCAAACCATGACTACGATGATAGCTGAAAATCTAATGTGCAATAAGACAATTTTGAAAATTCGAAAACACCATGCATACAAAGAAGAAATGAAGTCTATGTTCATAGTCTCATGATGAATAGGATTTTCATTGATGACAACATAAAAGTAACTAACCATTATGGAAAACATCTAAAAGTTCTTATGAATTTCAAAAGTAAGATCTAAAAGTTTTTATGACTTTCTTTTCAATCTTTATGACAATCTGAATGGATAGGCCCCACTCATAGCCAAATACTTTTGAGAAATTTATAAATAATCGGAGTATGGGGGACCATATATTTCTTGAAAGAGGTTGGTATCAGTGCACCATGCCTTTGAATAAGTAGACCTCCAAACCACACGTCTATTATGATGCATGTGGACATCTATGCGGGTTTTGACAAGCCATTGTTCTTTGTATTGAATGTAGTACCCAAGGCTTTGATCCTCAATAATATTTGTCTGCAAAATATCTTTGACCTATTCCAGAGATTTTCCAACTTCCCGTTTTAGATTATAAATAACAGTTGGTTCTAATGCTGTCATGTTGATGCCGAATGACTACCACTAGTCTCTAATCCAATCGAGGAAGTAGAATGCAAGATCCTCATAGATTTGTGGAATTTGAAGTCCAAACTTTAGCATGGTATAATATGTTCTATCTGTATTTTCTTTTCTTGAGAATTTCCACCATAATTTTTTATATTTTTCATAAGTGTGTGTAGTACTTGGAAACCGGAGACTAGCATCTTGATGTGGCCATGCTTTCAAAGAACGTATCTGGTTAATAGAGTAGTATTGTTGGTCTAGTTGTAGCCCGGGGTGATGTGTAGAACCCTCTGTCGAGATTAAGGTAAGATCCTGGTAGAGGTTTGTTAACCAATTGCTTGCATCAGCTGCTTTTCTCAGGGATTTGTTGTAAATCATCTTTGGTACAATACTGGATCCCATAGGAATTCTTCTGAGTTCTGGAACTAGTCTAATAAAAGAATCAAATCCCTGTAAGTTAGCATCTAACACTTCAGTATGTCTCAACTCCCACCTAGGTTTCCAGTCTTGCATATAATTCAACCACATCATATTATCATTAATAGTATAGATATGATGTTTTCCTCCGGTCCAAGCATAGATTTTCATGTTTACTTGTGGTTTATGGGCCCACTGGATTCCGCTTTGACCTTCTATGCTCGCTTTCCTCATGCTCACTTGCACCAGGCTCACCTGTTTCAGGCTCGCTTGTTAAAAATTAACAGCATACTTCTGTGTCAAATATTCTCTTATTAGTAACCATTGTGGTACTTTGGTCCAAATGTTTTTCCTAACTCATTGTTTCTCCATATTGTGTGCCTAGTGCCACCTCTCTATGTCAATGCATAAATCAACCTCTTCTTGGTTTGTGGTTCTAGTTGGCCTTGTTTTGGGCCTTGTAGTGGTTCTCTATTGTCACAGCCATAGTCATTGACACATTAAAACACCTTAGATCTAAGCCCGAAGTGAATCATGATTCAGAGTCAAATCCTAGTGGCTAGTACCTCGTAGTCATCACTCATCACGCGTCACCTTGCAAAGTTAAGCAGTGAGTGAATGAGTGAGTGTACCAAGGCTGATTTCCTCCTGAATGTTGTTATTTAATTATTTATCCTAATGGTATCAATGACCTTTTTAATAGATTGTTAAAAAGGTTTCTATGCCTCCAAATAACTACAAAATATGCCAAATAAGGGGAGCACTCTAGTCTCCCAAGCAAGAAAACAATCGAAGGATGCCACCTCAACACCTAATAGTCAAAATCATAGAGGTCATTGACACCAGTAGGATAAATAATTAAATAACAACATTCTGGAGCAATGTGTTAGTTGCAATCAAATGTGTGGGGAATGTTATGTAAGACCTTCAAACAACCATTATACACCACATGTGCTTGATGCAAACATTCAAATAAGAGATGATGATGTCAAACAAGAAGACAATGAACATAGTCTAAATACTATACAACAATTAATATACCATCATAAACAATCCCACCATGGTGATGTGCTCTATAGAGCAAAAACCATAGAAAATCATGCATTAGAACAAATCCATCAGCAGTAAATCTGCCTTTTTGTCTTTAAGACTAATGTTAAAATCCTTGACAATTTAAGCCTTAACTTAAGTGTTAAAAAAAAATAAACCAGACTAAATGGAAATCCTTGAATCATGCATGTTTAATGTCACTAACTATTGTGCATGTTTAAATGGCAACATCACATGTACATGTGCACATACCAACAAATCAAATTAAATTAAGATCATATGTTGTATTGATCTTATGGAATCATACTTACATTGCTTTGAAATTATACATCTCTCCAATCCTTTGTGTATGCTTACACCAATGCAATATTACCTTATCAAGAGGCAAAACTGAAAGCATATATCTGACTAATCAAAAGAGTGCTAAAATTAATTGTGCTAGAAATTGGCACAACTGCTAAAAAAAAAAAAAAAAAATGAAGCTTATGCATGTAAAAGTGTAGCATATTGTGCAAGAGAGAATAGTAAAAGGCAATTACCATTCCAAAACGTAAGATGAACCAAAAACCCATCCAAGTCAAGATCAACATCTAATGGCATGCAAGAATTTCGAAAGATCCAAGGTATATCTCAACCTCCCAATGACAATGAAACCTCATCCCTAAGAAACCAACAATTCTGAGCAGATTTTAGCCATTCTTTATGGTCAAACTTGAACATGTTGGGTAAAAATTGAGACTATTTCTGACCTCGTGTTCATCAAAACCTGATCTCTTCTGAGTCTAGACTAATTATGGGCTAATTCCTAACAAATATCGGCAATTCTGAGCATGGTTAGCGATTTTCCTATCCCCTTATAGTAGTGAAAATGAGTGTTGGGAACTCCTAGGCATAATGTAACCATCAAAGAATTAGATTCAAATCACCTCTTATTTGGATTGTGATGCACAGTGCAACATCAACATGAAGAGTGGAGAACTAGGGATCTCATACGATCCACAATCACCAATGAATGATTGTGATTCATGCTATGGTTAAACCTAAATATATTTCACATTGTATTATATAAAATAATTTGTCTATACATATGCCTTGTTACATTTCACTATTATGTCAATGAGGTCATCCCAGGGCTACCATGGATGTAATGCCTAAAGAAGAACATGATATTATTTTGTGAAAACCACAATCAACTAGGATATAATTGAATCTGACTTCTCAAGTCACAATTAGTTCTATTGCTGGTTGGTCGGATGCTCTCTTATAGAGGAGGTGAAAATAGATATGCCTTTTGTTCCCTTTATGTATTTCCCAAGCGAGTTAATGTTTCAACATGACTCAAATCTCAGACTTTGGGGGAAGAAATATAGGGCACTAACTTCACTAAGGTGTTACCTGAAGTGTGATTCAATGGCCAACTGTCCTGATTATAGGTCAAGGAAACATGTCCCCCAAGCACCAGACATATACTACTTAGGGTTGTTGGTATCCATCAAATCCTCCAAGAAACATACAAAACTGAGGTTTCCTCAAAGAAGAGGATAAGTCCCTGACATCCCCTATTTGCTTGTAGAGTTATTTTACTTGATAACCAATTTACCAAATACAAAGAGGTAATACTTTGAAGTAAGAAACGATTATTATCCTAACTGCAATCGTGCTTGCCGATGAAACTAGCTCGTACTCAATATGTCTGGAACTCAAACTAATCTAACATCAAGTTATAATAACTTCTACTCATCATTTATTGAGATGAATGGAACAAAGGTTGGTAACTTGTTCCATGAAGCATGTTCCAGATCCAATTCGAGATTAAGTTGTCTAGTGAAAGCACCCATTGAATAACCAATTGGTCGTGGACCAAAAGACCTAATTCTATTTGCTTATTAGTTGAGTCTTGTGATTACCCAAAAATAGACAACTAGAGTATAAGCTCCATTGCCACAAATGAGGCATGCAACTATTGCATGTTCACATAACATGTAACAAGTCCTATTTGGGATATGTAGTAAGCACTACAATTGTCAATAGCAATCATGTATCTGATTAGGTTCAAAGATGGAAGACACTTGTTATGTTCTACTAGTTTTTGTTATTTTTCTCTTTTGCATAGCAGTATCCATTTTTTGTTATGCAATCACATAAATTAACCTATTTAAAACTACGCCATGGTAATGGATGTGAACTCAAATTAACTATTTATGCTATTTAATCAACATGAAGAGTGGAGAACTAGGGATCCCATATGATCCACAATCACCAATGAATGATTGTGATTCATGCTATGGTTAAACCTAAATATATTTCACATTGTATCATATAAAACACCTTGTCTATTCAAACACTAATACAGGTACTAGCATCTAACTTATGCTAGACATTTCATCTATGCTTTTGTGGAAAAGGACTATACTGCACCAGATCTTGAGTAATCACTCTCACTCTAAGGATAATGCTAAATGTAGTGGATAGAATACATGAGCCACTAGTTCCACATACTTCATTGGACACAATAAGAAGAAATACAACAATCGAAAAAAGAAGACTCTATCCCATGAAATCAATACTTAATTACTTAAGCTGACCCATCATCTTTATTTTCTTTCTCAGATTCTTACAACTTAAGGAAATCAACATCTTAAACACTGTGATATGGTAATTGATACCCATGTTTACAAAGGAATCATAAGATCAAGAAACTAACAAACAAGGGATATGTGGTTAATCACCTAACACCCCAAATGATACCCAAGTTGTTTAGACTGATAATATGGACAACTCTCATCCCTAGATGCAAATTTGAAACCAAGCTCTTAAGAATTGGAAAAAAAATGCATTATCATTTTCCAAATAAGCAAAGATGATCTAAGTCTACCTAACATATGTAAAGATATCCCATATCAATATCCTATGATGAATATTTTAATTGGCACATTGATGTACACTATACTGAAAAGACAAAAATATAAGACCATAAGAAGAGTTACAGCAAGAAGGTTGGGTCCAGTGGTTAAATCAAAGTTCCTTCAGTTATCAGACCCTATACATGTTTCCATGTTAATGTCACCTAGAAAAAATATCATTTCATTTTGCTAGAACTAGACCTGATCAAACAACCAACAACTTTGAAAATGTATGGAAACAAAGTGTCTTCACAAGTTAGGTCTATGATTCTCCCTTACCTAAACTGATGACTACGTTCTTGAAAGACTGATATATTTAAATTGCATTTTATTTCTGAAACGCCATACTATATTTCAAATTTAATTTATAATTTGGGTCAATTCCTTTTACATCTTTTACCATTCTTTTCAGAATTCAGTTTTCTTTCCCCAAACTAAAAACCAAACTTAAATAAATTCGAGTGAAAGAACTGAACCACATAATATTATCCTACATAATGTTTTCTTGGAACCCAACACAGTTAAGACACAAATGCAAGTATCGAATCCCCCCCTACCATTCTTTTAAACATAGAAAAATTGCAAACAAGGATGGAGGCATTTGTTAAATGAATCGCATTACTGTAAATCCCCAGGTCTTATCAAATGCACCCTATAGTATCGAGACCTAGCATTAAAAAGAAATCTAGTTGCGGCCTTCAAAGCCCTTATCAACAGGAGCGAAACTTTATTACACGGTGTTCATACTTTCCATCACCAACAATTTTACATCAAAACTATTACGTACGAATTTAGTTGTACATTACCATTAAAATAGTCTCTTCCTACCAAAGTGAAAACACAAGAGTATGCATACAACACAAATTCTCTACCTTTAGGTTCCAGGAGTTTAAACATCTTATCAGTCTATGATTTAAACTGTGTAAGTGATAGGTTCCCAGAAACAAAACAAAAGACAACCCAAAACGCAGGCTTGGATAACCACCAAACGTAGACATTATGTTTTCTGCACCTTTAAAACATCAAGTCTACAAACATTTATTACGTTTCATCAAAACCCTGACAGGCATCACTTCCAAAACAAGAATCAAATCCACATCAAAACAAAAACAGTACATTGGCGAGGACAATTCACACCCAATTCAAATCAAATCCACCTAATTCGCACCCAAAAATGCAGAGATTTAACTCAAAATGAAAATAGTACATTGGCGAGGACAATTCGCACCCAATTCAAATCAAATACACCTAATTCGCACCCAAAAATGCAGAGATTCGACTCAATAGAGGATTCGCACCCAAAAATGCAAAGATTCAACTCAATAGAGGAGGGTTTCAACTTACGGTTTCCATTGAGTATCTACGAGGATATCCAGACACGGCCGAAGCAAGTGCCACAAAGAAACCAACTTCAATAGCCCTCGTAGCAAGTCGAAATGCGGACAATGCTGGAGCGGGTGCAACCAAAAACTAGGTGGAACATGCACACTAAAGACTCATAGCAGAGTGCAATGAGGACAATGCCGGACCGGGTGCCACCAAAAGACCAATGGAAGTTGCACAATGAAGGAGGACATGGCCCAAGAGCCGGTTGCATGCAGGGGGGTGCTGTTGAACCCAACAGAGGCGCAACAGAGCGTTTTGGCCAAGCTCGACAGGTATGTTTCAGTTTTGTTTTGTTTGTTATGTTTTGTTTGTTGTTTAAAAATTATAATATATATTAATTAAATAATAATATGTATATTACTATGTCCATTCCACCAAGTTGTAAAGCATTATATATTAATTAAATAATAATATATATAGAACTGTGTCCATTCCACCAAGTTGTGATACCAAAAATTTTATTATTTTTTGGTAGGATTGGGATTTCTAAGGTCCAAATTAGATCACTATATGTAGTACAAACAAGATGGTGATCATTTACTTGTTATCACTTTGTATGTAGATGATATGCTATTTTTTGGTAACAATAGGGATGTGAATTGTGATTTGAAGTCTCATATTTTAGCACAATTTGACATGAAGGACTTGGAGGACTTGGAGGCTACAAAATTTATATTAGGAATCATTAGAGATAGAGCAAACAAAAATATTTGGTTGATCCATTGTAAGTATGTGAACAACATTTTATGGTGCTTTTGCATGGTAGATTGTAGACCATTAAGTGTTTTGATTTCTGTGGAAACTAAGATTTTAGTTGAACAATGTCCTACAAAACTCACATAGATGGAGGATATGGCTTCTATTCCTTGTGATATTGCATTTTGTATTATGATGTATTCTATAGTTTGCACTAGACCATACATTGGCTAATTAGTGAGAGTTTTGAATTGATTCATGGATAATACTGATGCGAACATTGTGTTGTAGTTAAGAGGGTATTTAGGTATTTGCAAGGTACTTCATGACTATTCCATCTTTTGTCATGGTAATCTTTCATAGGACCCACACTTATTGGACATACAAGGTTATGTCGATTTTTATTAGGTAGAGGATGTAGATAGAAGGAGATCTACGAGAGCATATGTGTTTTTACTATTTGGTGGAGCAATGAGTTGGATGAGAAAGAAACAAGTTGTGGTCAGTAGCGACATAGTATATTATGGCGGTTACTCATGCTTATAAGGTGGTCATTTGGATTATGAAAATATGTTTAGATGTAGGGCTAAGTCAAAGATCTATTATAGTATAGTGTGATATTAACATTGTCATTAATTTGTCTAGCTAAGAATCCCACCTTTCATGCAAAGACAAAACATATTGACATCTAGTACCATTTCATGAGATAAAAAATTGACATCGGTTCTAGTTGGGGGTGCTTCCACCATTATTGTTTGAGAGATTTAAAACAATCCTAAAAAAATTATTATGTGCAACAGGAGAGAAAGTTAACAACAAGAAGAGTCAAAGCTAAGTGAAATTGATTTGGGACAGAGCCATGTTGCGGTATAGATGGAACATGGGACAAGGGAACCTCCATGAAAAATATTGAAAATATTTTGTTTGTCACTCAACATAGATTAGAGTATGTAGTATATATAGCTCGACCTTCATGGATATAGGGACAAAAATTGAAACATTGAAATTTTGTGGATATAGGGACGAAATTAAACACCATCAATATTGCCACAGTTTTTCCGCCATGTAATTTAAAAAAAACAAATTCATTTCATGGACCCATGAATGTTGAGAATGTGGAAATATTGCATGGAACAATCCTCCCATATGTAATAGTGTATGTCTCAAGTCAGCCTAAAAGAAGAATAAAAATAAAGAGTTAAAGGAAGAAAATCAGAAATTGAAGGAAGAAAGAAGAAGAGAAAAAGGAACTTGAAAATAGGAATAAAGAGTTACTTTATAAGAATGAAAAGTTGATTTCTAAGGTTAGAGGGAAGCTTCCTTGATTAATGTTTCATTATGACATAACTATTGAGGAACATAGCAAATCGACATAAGTTACCCAAGATGAAAATCTCAATAGATATAGCTGGTCATATTATAAACCTATTAGTGTCACACTATGACATAATCCTATCAAATTAATACAAACAATCTTCAACCTTAATTAATCATATAACAAGTTTTAGTTAACCCTTTCATAGATCAATACATAAATTGAAGGTCAATATTACCTATTATCAATAAGAAATATCTATAACCATATAATATGGACAAACATTTATAGGCATAGATGTTATGTTGCAATGCGACATAATCTTTTATGAATCTCACAATGCAACATAACCCTTGAAAACAACATGAAGTTGACATAAATCAACCAAGATGAATGCTACAATATGACATAATCATTGAAAAATATCACTGTCAACCTAGCATAACCCTTAAGGAGCATTGCATGTGACATAATTGTCAATGAATGTTCAAGAAGCAATAAAAGAGACTTATGTCACACTCTAACATTTTAAACATAATACTATAAGAGGATTCATGTTGCATTGTGAAAATCAATAATCAAGAAAAGAGGGTTAGTTTACTTATAATGTGTTATAAAATATGACAAAGTTAATCGACATAAGTTAGCC
This sequence comes from Larix kaempferi, assembly GCA_027924585.1. Lineage (NCBI taxonomy): Eukaryota > Viridiplantae > Streptophyta > Pinopsida > Pinales > Pinaceae > Larix > Larix kaempferi. The sequence continues at coordinate 12,801,773 of BSBM01000792.1, forward strand.
AAGGTGAATGTCTACTTAAATGTAAAGTACGACTTTGGATTTAATCAATGATGTAATTCTTGATGAATATCACAAGCGATATATTACCATTGTGGAACTTAACAAGCCAACATAAGTCATTCAAGGTGCATGTTGCAATTTGTTAGAAGGAAAAATAATGCTTGATGAATCTTGCAATGCAACATAATTAAGTCAAGATGAATGTTGCAATGTGGCATAACTACCGAGGAATGTTGCAATCCAACGTAACTCTTGAGGAACATGGCAATGCGACATAATCCATTTAGAAATGTAGAAATTTAACATAATTAAGCTAGGATGAATCTTAAAATGTGGCATAACCATTGAGTAATTTCATATTGTAACATAACCCTTTTTGAGCATCACAATGCAACATAACCCTTAATGATTGATGTATTGTGACCGAACCATTTCATTGCAATCAACCATGCCAAACATACTCAACAAAACTCAACCATTTCCAACCATAGTGAATGTGATCATCCATATTCAATCATGGTCACCCATGGTCAATCACAATCAAACATGATCAATGTCATAATGAAAGATAACCATTGATGAACATCCCAATGCAACATGACCATTGACGAATGTATCACTTTTGACATAAATCAATCAATATGAATGTCAAAATGAAATATAACCATTGAGCAATGTTGCAATCTAACATAACCCCTTCAATACCAAGGCCATCCAAAGTCAACCAAATTCAACCTTGGTCAACCACAATCAACCATGGTTCACTATATGCATCCATAGTCAAAGATGGTCACCATGGTCAACCATAGAAAACCATTTCCAACCAAAGTCAACAAAAATCGATGCAAAGTAATCCTTATTGAACATTTCACTTCAACATAGTTATTTCAAAATATAGCAATTTGATACAAGTAAGCCAAGATGAATGTTGCAATGTGACATAATCATTTAAAAAGGTCAAATTCTAACAAAACCCTTTATGAACATCTCAATAAATAAGCCAAGATTAATGTCACGATGTGACATAGCCATTCAGAATTATCATAATCTAACCAATCCCTTTATAAACATCACAACGTGCTATATTTTCTTTAAATATTATTTACATCCAATTAATGTACTCATGACAAATATTTCATACATCACTTTACTGTTGATGTATATGTAACTTCGGAATGTATTTCATCTGTATATTATATTTATATTTATTGTACCCTTATAAGAGATGTGTTATTCCTCTATAAGGAAGTGTCGTCATGTGGATTGACAAGTGTCGCAAGTGTGTGTACTTGCCGATGGGTTATTAGACCACCTTATGGGGTCGGCCCTGATTAATATATAATATAATGTGGGTGTATCAAAGTAGACAAGTCGGCCCCAGTAGGTCACTGGGCAAAAAGGTGAGTATAAATAGAGATAGGAGATCTCTATTTTACTCACTCGGAAAAGTAACTATCTCTCTCTCTGAAAAGTGGCGCACTAGTGAGGAGGAGGAGGATCATCTGCTAGGAGACTATCTCAGTGTTATTTGGTTGTATTTTGGTTGAGCCATTGCTCTCTCTATCTCTGAGGAAGTTGTGGGGTTTTTCACCTTAGGGTTTTCCCCACGGAAACTCTGTGTCTCTTGTCTCTATGCTTTTGATTCTTGTGATGCTTGTGATGCTTGTCATATTATGATTGTCATGCATTGATATACTGTAGATGTTATTCTCTCAGCAAAGATCCTATAGTATTGTGATTTAATACTAAAAAGTTAACATGGTATCAGAGCTTAACTGAGAAGAAGACATTTTGCAGTGACGGAAGCTTGTATTCCTTGTTTATTGGGTTTCTCTCCACAGATTTTTAAAATTCAGTATAGTAGATTGGATCTACTCATCAAGGCGCATCTATCTGTCCAATCAGATTTCAGTTCCGAGCATTTTCAGATTTGGCCCTAAAAATTAGGGTTTCCACAAAAATAGGAATTTCTGGAAACTGAAGGCACAGCTGGAAGCTCCTTGCAACAATCGAAGGTTTGAGCTTTGGATCGAGATTTTTGGCTGGGTAGATCTCCGGGAAACTCAAACCCTAATTCAGGGCTCTCCCTAGTGAACCCGGGAGGACAAAAAGGCAATTTTGAAGGGCAAGACTTTGCTGATCTCAATTTCTGAATGTACTAGGCTGATTAGCTCTCCAAGGCGCATCTTTCTATCCTTTCAGAATTTTGAAATTCACATTTTGAATTTTTAGGGTTTCTCTGACAAACCCTAATCCGGGACCAGATCTAGTTTTTCAGCACTTCAAGTGGTAAGTTCTAAATCTTTTCTATTTCCATTTGAAGTACTCTTAAATATGTCTCTTCACACCAAGCTTGAGGATAAGCTTGAAGGGGCTGATAACTTCCGAGCCTGGAAGTATAGGATTGGGTTAATCCTGGAAGAGAATGAGTTGGACTCATATGTGAAAGAAGACATCCCTATCCCAGAGGATGAAGAAGCCAAGGCATTGCACAAGAAGAACTTGGTCAAGGCAAAGAGAATCATTGATGATTCTATCAAAGACCATCTCATACCTCATGTGTCTTCTCTTAAGACACCCAAAGAGATGTTTGAATCTTTGACCAAGCTATTTGAAGGAAAGAACATAAATCGGAAGATGACCCTGCGGAACCAATTGAAAGCAGTGAAGTTTCAGAATGGAGAAACCATTCAATCTTACTTTTCAAGGGTCTCTCAGATCAAGGAACAATTAGAAGCAGTAGATGAAATGGTGGAGAATGGTGAGGTGGTGATGACTACTCTAAATGGCCTACCCAGGTCATGGGATTCCTTTATTCAAGGAATTTGTGCAAGGAAGAAGTTGATCTCAGTCAGTAGACTTCGGGAAGAATGCTCTCAAGAAGAAGCTAGACTTATAGCTCGTGAGGAAAAGATGGGAGGAGAAGATCAAGCTCTTGCAGCTCACACCAAAAGAAGCAAAACCAAGAAGGATCCCTCTCGCCTCAATAGATCTCATCAAAAGAAGAATAGGAAAGACCTAAGATGCTTCACATGCAATGAGAAGGGTCACTTTGCTTCAGATTGTCCTAAGAACAAAAGGGATAATAACAACAACTCTAGTAAGAAGAAGAAGGGAAACAAAAGAAGGTTTCATGCTCATGCTGCCGAGGATGATGAACCCCCAAAGAAGAAGGCTAAGGCAGAAAGTAGTAGTGATGATGACTCATCAAGTGAAGAAGAGTATGTTCTGATCTCTGCACTCACTGGTACCATCTCCCATGGTTGTAATGATTGGTTGATTGATAGTGGGGCTTCCAAACACATGACTGGGTTCAAGGAATCTTTTGTGAACCTTTCTGAACATGAATCACCCCATAAGGTGAAACTTGGGGATGATTATCAATACCCAATCAAAGGAAGTGGTGAAGCCTCTTACAACCTAGATTCTGGAAAATCTCTGAAGATGAAGGAAGTCCTCTATGTACCTGGGCTCAAGAAGAACTTACTCTCCATCTCTGCTTTAGATGCAAAAGGTATGAGGGTTGCATTTGTTGATGGCCAAGTACTAATGTGGCCAAAGGGAAAGACTATAGATGATGCAGTAGTGATTGGAGAGCAAGAGGGAGGCTTGTATAAATTAAAGGGTCAACCTGAACATGCCATGGTACATGAATCCATGGAGCCAAGTGAACTTTGGCATAGGAGACTTGCTCACATGCACTATAGAGCACTTCCAATTGCAAGCAAGGCTGTAGAGGGTCTTCCTGAAATCAAGACCAAGCATGAAGGTGTCTGCAAAGGATGTGCAAAAGGAAAGAACACTAAGAAGGCTTTCCCAAGCAGTGAAAGCAAGGCAAAAGACATTCTGGAAATCATCCACTCAGATGTATGTGGCCCCATGTCATCCAGTTCCCTAAGTGGGTATGTTTACTATGTATCATTTATTGATGACTTCTCCAGAAAGACTTGGGTATACTTCTTGAAAGGCAAAGATGAGGTGCTTGACAAATTCAAGGAATTTAAAAACTTGATGGAGAATCAAACTGACAAGAAGATCAAAACTTTCAGATCCGACAATGGTGGAGAATTCACCTCAAATGACTTCAAGAAGCTTTGCAGTGATTCAGGGATTAAGAGGGAGTTGACTGCTCCTTATAATCCTCAACAGAATGGAGTTGCAGAAAGGAAGAACAGAACTATCATGGAAGCAGCAAGGGCAATGTTGCATGACCAGGATCTTCCTATGCATCTATGGGTAGAAGCAGCTAGAACAGCTGTATATGTACAGAACAGAACACCCCACAAGATATTGGACAACAAGACACCAGAAGAGGTCTTTTCTGGTAAGAAACCTGAAGTCAACCATCTCAGAATATTCGGTTGTCCAGTATATACTCATGTCCCAAAAGAGAAGAGGACTAAACTAGATCCTTCAGGAAAGAAGGGCATCTTTGTGGGATATAGTGAAAGCTCGAAGGCTTACAGAATATACTTTCCAGGATTCAAGAAAATTGATGTCAGCAGGGATGTAACATTTGATGAAAACTCAGCATTCATCAAATCAAGAAAGACACCTACCGAAGTTTATGAAGAACCCAAGGAAACAAGATTTCAGGACACTACCATGACTGAAGCAGTTCCAGAAGTTGTACGTGAATTTGAAGATCCACAAGAACCTGTAGACCCACCCCGTGAGGATAACTCTCACAAGAGGAAACCTGTATGGGCTAGAGAGCTCATTCATGATGCAGAAAGAAGAGAACCAGATCACACACCAGTTATGTTGCTTTACTCTGTGACATCATGAACAAAGAGCCTTCCAGTTATGAAGAGGCAGTGGAAAAGAAAGAATGGAAGGATGCTATGATCGAGGAATACCAATCAATAATGAAGAATGATGTTTGGGATGTTTTCCCAAGACCTAAAGTGAAGTCTGTTGTGACTTCCAAGTGGATCTACAAAATCAAACATGCTGCAGATGGCAGTGTAGAAAAATATAAAGCAAGATTCGTAGCTCGGGGTTTCTCTCAGAAAGAAGGAATAGACTATGAAGAAACCTTTGCACCCGTAGCTAGGTATACTTCCATCAGAACAGTACTTGCCCTGGCTGCAGCAATGAAATGGAAGATACACCAGATGGATGTCAAGACTGCTTTCCTAAACGGTGTAGTAGAAGAGGAAGTATATGTGGAACAGCCACTCGGCTTTGAAATACATGACAGGGAATCTTATGTATGCAGATTGAAGAAAGCCTTGTATGGCTTGAAGCAAGCTCCCAGAACCTGGTATGGTAGGATGGACAGTTTCCTATCTAGTTTGGGCTTTACCAAGAGTAAAGCGGATTCCAACCTTTACTACAAGGTTGAGGAAGGGAATCCTGTGATTCTACTACTGTATGTGGATGACCTATTTGTGACAGGAGATGACAGAATGATTGCAGATACCAAGAGGAAGCTTGCAGCTGAATTCGATATGAAAGATTTGGGAATGATGCACTATTTCCTAGGTATGGAGGTGTGGCAGAGTGCAGGTGGGATCTTCCTTGGTCAAGGGAAGTACACAGTAGATATCCTGAAGAGATTCGGGATGATGGATTGCAAGGCCATGGCCACACCGATGGCATCGAATCTGAAGCTTCTATGTGATGCTTCATCTGAGCCAATTGATGTCTCTATGTATCGTCAGATGATTGGGTCCCTGATGTACCTGACGAACACGAGACCAGACATTTTCTTTGCTGTGAACACATTGAGCCAGTTCCTGACGGATCCAAGGAGTGTTCACCTGGTTGCTGTAAAGCATGTTCTGAGGTACCTAAAGGGTACAGTGGATTATGGGCTCAGGTATGAGGTGAATCAAAAGTTTAACCTGCAGGGTTATGTTGATTCAGATTGGGCTGGCAGTGCTACAGACAGGAAGAGCACATCTGGGTGTTGCTTCAGTATGGGATAAGGTGTGATCTCTTGGTTTAGCAGGAAGCAGTCCTGTGTAGCACTGAGTACAGCTGAGGTAGAGTATGTTGCAGCCTGTTCAGCTAGTTGTGAGGCAGTATGGCTACGAAAGCTACTATCTGAGCTATTTGATCTCCCGTTGGAGGCTACTGGTATCTTCTGTGATAACCAGAGTTGTGTGAAGCTGTCCGAGAACCCAGTGTTTCATGACAGGTTGAAACACATAGAGATCAAATATCACTATATCAGGGATATGGTGCAGAGAGGAGCTGTGAAGCTCCTGTATGTTGCGACGGACGAGCAGATTGCAGATGTGCTGACGAAGCCACTAGCCAGAGTGAAGTTCGAGTACTTCAGAGAGAGGCTTGGCGTTCTTCAGATCGAGGACACTTCGAGGAAGAAGTGATGGACACATTTGCTAAAGCCATTCCAAGCATGTTGGAAGGAGGATCCTTCACATGGCTGTGGATGTAAGCGCTGGATGATGAGCATCAGGATGATGTTCTGGTTTCTGCTTGGATATGATCAGTTGGATCATTTTATGTATGTATGTACGCATCATGTGGATGCTGGATATGATCAGTTGGATCATTTTATGTATGTATGTACGCATCATGTGGATGCTGGATATGATCAGTTGGATCATTTTATGTATGTATGTACGCATCATGTGGATGCTGGATATGATCAGTTGGATCATTTTATGTATGTATATATGCATCATGTTGGATGCTTGGACCATGTATCTGTATATGTATCAGGTGGATACATTGTATGATCAGGTGGATCATGTATGGTGATATGTATCATGTATTTGTATTTGTATCAGGTGGATACATTGATGATCAGGAGGATCATGTATGATGATATGTATCAGGTAGATACTTGGTATGCATCAGGTAGATGCATTGATGATCAGGAGGATCATGTATGATGATATGTATCATGTATTTGTATCAGTTGGATACATTGATGATCAGGAGGATCATGTATGATACTTGGTATGCATCAGGTAGATGCATTGATGATCAGGTGGATCATGCAGCAGGATGTTGCAGTGGTGATCAGGATGATCATAGATGACGAGCTTCAGGATGTTGCTCCAGATGACATGCAGCAGGATGTTGCAGTGATGATCAGGATGATCATAGATGACGAGCTTCAGGATGTTGCTCCAGATGACATGCAGCAGGACGTTGCAGTGATGATGATCAGGATGATCACGGATACATCAGGATGATGTATGATGAGTATCAGGTTGATACTCTATGGCCGTGGATCAGGTTGTGCAGATGAGCATGTAATTCGTTGCCCTGGGAGATTTGCAGATGGTCTTTCGAGGTTTTGACTATGGCATGTAATTCGGTGCCCTGGGACATCTGGCAAATGCTCTTTCGAGGTTTTGCTCTGGGAGGACATGTAATTCGTTGCCCTGGGAGATCTGCAGATAGTCTTTCGAGGTTTTGCCTATGGCATATAATAGCGCCCTGGGATATCTGGCAGATGCTCTTGCGAGGTTTTGTCCTATGGCATGTAATTCGTTTCCCTGGGAGATCCGATAGGTTGGGCTGTGTGCCCGTAATCAGTCCTGGGATGCTCTTGCGAGGTTTTTGCCATGACCACATGTAATTCGTTGCCCTGGGAGATCCTATAGGTAGAGTTGTGTGCTCGTAACAGCCTGGGATGCTCTTGCGAGGTTTTGTGGTGAGGTCACATGTAATTCGTTGCCCTGGGAGATCCTATAGGTAGAGCTGTGTGCTCGTAACAGCCTGGGATGCTCTTTCGAGGTTTTGTGACGCACGTAAAAGTCCTGAGGATTCCACAGTATGGCCAGTGATGACGAAGACCTGCAGGTGGTGGGCCTACATCCAGTATGAAAAAGGACTGGCTCTGTAGAACTTCCTATGACGAGTAGAGACAGAGATTGGTTGAGATAGTAGCAGCAGTGACGATGATGATGACGATGATCCAGAGAAGAAGACTTGTCTAGCTTATCTGTATCGAGAAATACCTTCCTAGTTAAGAGGGAGTGTTGATGTATATGTAACTTCGGAATGTATTTCATATGTATATTATATTTATATTTATTGTACCCTTATAAGAGATGTGTTATTCCTCTATAAGGAAGTGTCGTCATGTGGATTGACAAGTGTCGCAAGTGTGTGTACTTGCCGATGGGTTATTAGACCACCTTATGGGATCGGCCCTGATTAATATATAATATAATGTGGGTGTATCAAAGTAGACAAGTCGGCCCCAGTAGGTCACTGGGCAAAAAGGTGAGTATAAATAGAGATAGGAGATCTCTATTTTACTCACTCGGAAAAGTAACTATCTCTCTCTCTGAAAAGTGGCGCACTAGTGAGGAGGAGGAGGATCATCTGCTAGGAGACTATCTCAGTGTTATTTGGTTGTATTTTGGTTGAGCCATTGCTCTCTCTATCTCTGAGGAAGTTGTGGGGTTTTTCACCTTAGGGTTTTCCCCACGGAAACTCTGTGTCTCTTGTCTCTATGCTTTTGATTCTTGTGATGCTTGTGATGCTTGTCATATTATGATTGTCATGCATTGATATACTGTAGATGTTATTCTCTCAGCAAAGATCCTATAGTATTGTGATTTAATACTAAAAAGTTAACATTTACCTCACTTTACGGGTAATAATATTTCATTCATTAACATCACAACCTGATATATTTTCCTTAAATATTATTTACATCCAATTATTGTACTCATGACAAATATTTCATACATCACTTTACCTCACTTTATAGGTAATAATATTTCATTCATAATTATTTATAAATTAATGTAATAAATAATTATTACATGACTTTATAATTTATAATATATAACATATAATATCAATACATTATAGATAATATTATTGAATAGTTCATAATTAGTCTATTCATAACATTAATAAAATTCAATATACATTTATTAAAGTCTTAATTAATATAAATTTATTAAAATATTATTATATATTTTAATTTAATGAAGTTATGCAAGAACTAATGTTAAGGAATGTAACATTATCTTTATAATTTTCTTAAATATTATTTATACATTATAAATATGACTTTTGATTTTTTTTCATAGAACAAAAATCGCCATAAAATAAAAACAGTCATAAAGATGCTACAAACTATAATACATCCTTACTTTTGATTACAACCTTACTGAGATAAACCATATGATACCACTGATATAATTCATAAAACCGAACTTACAATAGCTCCAAATTACATAAACAATAAAAAAAACCTTCATTAAGGAATTCTAAAAAACATAGCATCAAACCATCACAAGATCAAAACAGAGCATGAGCTTCGAGGCCCATGAAATCATAGGCTTTCAGCCCTATAATCCATAAGAAACGTAGTTCAAAACTCATTAAGGAGGATGAAGGAATTATGAAATTTATCCCTCTTGATCTTAAGTAATAAACCACTGACCCATTCCCAGATGGAATCCTTCCTTGGCTTGAATATATGCTTCAACATTTCATTCCCTATATATATGGCTGAACATGACAACCTCCAATTGATTCTTTAAGAAGATGATCTAATGAATTAATGGTTGCAGACAAATATTATGACAAATCTTCTTCTCCATGAGCCAGTCAATTACAAGTTTAGCATCTCTAAAAACTTGTAGTTGTTTTAGGTTGTTTTCCACCACAAGGGCTAAAAGTAGTTTAAGTGTAGAGCATTCTACAAAATTGTTCATCCCATTACCTAAACCTGATTTAAAACAAATTTTCTTCCTTGGAAAAAATAGAATCCCTCCTACATCACAGACACCAAGTTCTTCCTATGTTGTCCCATCAAAATAGGACCAAGGACAATCTTTATTGATCTCTTCCTCTTTAATATGACACATCTTTGTGAGTTTAATTTTTTGTGGATAACTATGAAGGACGACCGTACATGTAATTGCACAAGAAAGAGTCGAGGAATAGAGATCTTAAAAAATTCATTGATTATGGATCATCCATACTTTCCATGCAAGGATTAGAGGAAGGCCTTTGAAATCTCGGAGCTCAAATTTTTGTTGCTAGTTGAAAAGGAAAGCATTAATTGAGGAGCCAATCCCCCCATGGGGGCTTCACTCAATAAACCGCTATCATAGCACGTCCATTTGTGGAATATGAAACAATACCTCTAATTTCACTAAATATTGGAAAATACCTTCCAAAATCATTTTTTTTACCCCCTCCCAATATGCTTTCCCAATTTAAAAAACCCCTATTTTCACTAGATATTGTGTGTATCAATTTTTTCATTAACATTTTTTATACCCCTTTATATTTCTACATAGTATATTGATATGATACCCCTCTTATGACCCCACATGCATTCTACAATGCACCTTGCTTCTTTCGATGTATATTGTGGATCCACATTACTTCACCCACAATGCCATTACTCAACCACATATCATTATGATTTGCAACATCTAATGGTCTAATGAAGATATAGGAGATCACTTATTGTATGTCACTAGAGCCAATGCACATAGTACAACATTTAGATTTCATGTTGCAGTTCCCCAATCGGTGACTAAGCCTGTTGTGGGCTAGGTATCCAAGCCCCCAGGGCCTGTAACAAGCTCTAGGAGGCTGACTAAACCTCCCAAGGCCTGTAATAAGCACGAGTGGTTGGGTATTCAAGCCCCCAAGGCCTATCGAGGGCCTATAACAGGCCCTGGAGGCTTAGAGCCTCCCAAGGCTATTGGTAACAATTGGCTGAGTGCTATTGGTAACAATTGGCTGTCAATGACCACTGTCTCTCAACTATGATCGACTGGCAACCCAATTCACCATGAAACCCCTGGCCTCAAGCATGCCTCAAGACGCGATTTCCCTGTGTACTGGTAAGCCCGAGCCTTGCCTCAACCTAATTTCTCATCCAGTCGTGATCTTGCCATCTCTATTTGGTGGATATTTGTCAGCCCGCCCATATAAAATAGACCCCAAAGTATTTTTGTATTGTTACATTAAATAAAAAAAACCCTCTACCCCTTAATATATAAGCAATATAATTTTTAGGTTTTCATGAATATTTAATACCGCAATATGAATGAACGTGATATTATATTGCCTTCTAGTGAATCCCCCATGGAAGTTTTACCTTTAGTATAATCTCCAACTCCTTCAGAACCCGAGTTACAAATATGCATGCAACTATCAGGTGAAAGTTAGTTTCCTTAGCTTTCATACACAAATAGCATCTGCCAGGGCCAGATATGTTTCATTTTTCTAGATGATCCCATGTTAATAATTTATCATTAATATCTTAGCATTAGGAGAAACATTGAACTTCCAAATATCGCTCCCCCACCAATATGGATCAACATTATCTCTATACATGAACGTATCATAGCCAACATTTGGAGTGTAAACACCACGTGGATCATTAACCCATATGAGAGAATAATTTTCCTTGTTTAAGTGCACATGAGATGTAGATAAACGGTTCGTATATGCTTTCCAGATGATAGTATCATTGTCACAAAATCTTAAGAAATATACACTCTTCCATCGATAACCAAAACGGGTCACTGAATCAGTGTGACAAAATTGGTTGAGGGTCACTAGACCTTTAAATCTCAAAAGCATCACCATATGGAACAATAGTATGTGCTTAGATTGACTCCAAATCCATGCGTCCTCCCCTACCTTGATAATGCAATGATTCCCTACCTTCCAAACAAGACCTGTGGCTATCACAACAAAGGAAAAGATTGTAGCTTTCCACATGATCGAGACATTCTGAATGGATTTGGAAGGCTTACAAATCCATTCATGAATAGAACGTGGAGCAATATATTTCTGAGTGATTTCCTCTTGCTAGAACCCCGAGTTATTGATCAATCTCCATATGCTCTTTGTTGCTAATGCTTTGGAGAATGCTAGATGAAATTTTATACCCCAACCACCTTGAGATTTGGGAATTGACAAATCTTACCATTTGATCCACACAGTACCTTGATGATCCAAGCTTCCTACCCAGAAATAATGAAAAAGAAGCTTCCTAATAGAGTCCGGGATGCCACGAGGGATCTAGGATAAGGTCATCCAACACACAAGCATAGCTTGCAACACGACTTTGAAAATAACCAAGTGCCCGACCTTTGTAAACCAGCAATAGCACCAACAAGAAATATGCCTTTCACACTTAATCAAAAGTCAATCCTAATCTTTTTTCACATAGGATCCATGTTTTCGGCAGTACCCAAGATAATTTAGACCATTATCTAAGTCAAAGAGATTATACTTAAAAACTTCCAGATAGCTCACCAACTCTGCCTCCTCTAATCCTTCAGCTGCAATAAAGATTTATTATCATTGATCTTCATTCTAGAGGCTAGGAAGAAAAAGGATAATATAGAATGAAGCATGTCCCTATTGTGTAAGGAGCCATCACAAAAAAACAGAATGTTATCAACAAATAGAATGTGAGAAATCCAAAACTGCCCACCAATGTTTAGTCCTTTAAACCCACTCAACATCTTTGTTAATGATAAATCCCTGCTTATCCCATCTACTATGAGGAGGAAGAGCAAAGGAGCCATTGGGCATCCTTGCCTAATACCCCTCTCTAGTTTGAAAATTTCGAGGCCGCACCATTAATTAGTGTGGAAAATGATACTGGAGTAATACAACACATAATCCATTTGCTAAAAGAATGACAGATTCCCAATTGAGATAGTACCATCCTTAAATAAGATCATTTAACTCCATCAGAAGCTTTAGTTAGGTCAATTTTAATCACAACAGATTTTAAGTGCTTGGCTCTAATAGAGTGGAGCCCCTCCTACTTTAGGCCAATAGTATCATGAATCTACCTAGCCGATAAAAACCCAAACTGTTCTTGAGAAATAACAATAGATAACAAAAGCTTTAGTCTTCTAGCTATAACTTTGGCTATAATTTTATAGACTGTGTTACATAAAGCTATGGAACAAAACTGATGAAAGAAAGATGAAGAATTAGATTTCAGAATCAAGGTAAGAAAAGTAATATTAAAAATCACTAAGATTTTCCCATTGCATCTAGATTCCTTAGCCACTCTTAAAATATCCTTAACTAAAACATCATTCAACCCTATGAAATTTTTTTGCAAGAAAACCCATTAGATCTAGTTTCCTTAGATCCAGGACATTTGTCCTTTTCGACGCTATGAAGGACTTCTTCCATTTCATTAATAGATACTTCCTTCATCAACAACAAATTATCTTCCTCGTTAGTAATAATAGCGTATATAACTGAATAATTCTTACCATTTGCACATCGTTGTGAAGTTCTAATGTTTTGTATTGGCTTTCAAAATGCTCAACACCCGTTGAAAGTGAACACATATGACTTATGATTACAAATATTAAATTATTGTGAATGTCATATATATCAAAAATATTATCTTACTGAGTATGAATTTTTTTATTATATATATGATTATTTTATGACTTTTGATTAGAAATGTTAAAATATTATGAATAAAAAAAATTAATAATATATTATCTTACTGAGTATGAATTTTTTATTATATATATATATGATTATTTTATGACTTTTGATTAGAAATGTTAAAATATTATGAATAAAAAAAAATTAATAATATATTGTTTTGGCAAGATTTAAGATTTAATAAGATTGGTATGTCTTATATTATATTCCGTGACATTTAAGCATTCATTGAATTTAATTTCAGTTATATGAAACAATCATGTTCCTAATATTATAGGAAACAATCATATTAATATGTGCAGTATATATTTGTATAAATATATATTCTTTTAAGCATACTTGTACAAATATATATGATTGTTATTATTACTAACAATTGATAGAATTTAATTTCAGTTATATGAAACAATCATGTTCCTCATATTATAGGAAACAATCATATTAATATGTGCAGTATATATTTGTATAAATATATATTCTGTTGAGCATACTTGTACAAATATATATGATTGTTATTACTAACAATTGATAGACATAAGATAACATAAACATATATATTATTAAATCAACAATCTTATTAAATCTTACCAAAACAATATATTATTAAATCTTATTTATTAATTTTATAATATTCACAATATTTTAACATTTCTAATCAAAAGTCATAAAAAAATTATATATAAAAGACATACCAATTAACAATAACAGGTTTGGAGCAAACCAGGGTGAACATCGTTGAACTCATTAGACTCCACACCGCAAATGATCGCAGGTATATATATATATAAAAAATAAGACATACCACTTAAAAATAACAGGTTTGGAATAGACCAGAGTGAACATCGTTGAACTCATTAAAGTTTACACTGCAATCATTTGCAGGTATGTTCTGGGGGCAAAATTAAGCACTTTAAGAATACAGGTAAGTGGGAATAATTTGAACTTATAACTTCTATTTACAACATTTTTTTCATATCACAGCAAATCACCAATTAAACTACACCTTACCGATGTAATAAACCTTTATTACAATATTGAATCTCTTGTAATTTTACACAAACTATGACAGGTTTCTTTTTCAAAAATCAGACCAAAGAAATCCTTGTTCCAAATTGTCCTCCTCCTCTATCTCTAGCTCGGGAATAGCGAACAGAGGAGGGGGAGGGAGAAGAAGGGCTTCGGCCAAATTCGTATATAAGTTGAAGGATTCAAACAAATCCTCCTCCACCGCTACAGGCTCACCAACGCCTTCTGTTGGGCCACAAACTGATGAAAAATTACCAGTATCCGTTTGTTCTGATACCTCGGCACTTGCTGTCTCCAAGCCTGAGCTAATTACTGTACATAGTTGGTGCGAGGAGGAGGCTACGGGTTCCTTACTTACTGGAGGGTTTCTTGGGCCTCTCCTTTCTTGTTTCTTACAATAGAACGCAACAGCTGCTTTTGCAGCGGCAGCCTGGATGTGGCGCGGAGACAAAGAAATTGGCTGCGGAATGTCATCAATTAACTCTGGGAAATTAAGCAACGCGTGATTCTTGCCCTTCAAGTGGAATGCAGCGACGTCGTAAGCTCGAGCCGCCATGTCTGGCGTATCAAAGGAGCCGAGCCAGATTCGGGTTTTCTTTTTAGGTTCCCGAATTTCAGACACCCATTTACCCCAACTGCGACAACGCACGCCTTTGTATGCTGGATTTTGCAGCTTCAACGTGCCTGCATCCTGTGGCGCCTCGTCTTGCGTTCGAATTCTCTTCATCCCACTCGTAGCTGTCGATGCAGATTTGCTTCTTGCTTCTGTGTCTGCCGAAGAAATGACCATATGCTTTGGTACAGAAGGCGCTTCGTTATCCATAGATTTTTGCAGAGAAATTTAAGCCGAAAGGGCGCTACAAAGGTTTTTGAGTAATTGGGCGTTTATGCAGGAATTGAAGGCGGGTATGATGGTTTGAGGAATAATTGGGCGTTTATGTATAGAATTGAAGGCTGTTGTGTAGCATCCATAACAGCTGGATTACAGAGGTTTTGATTGCAACTTGAAGCTGAGTGAAGTAGAGTGGTATAATCCATGAATCGATTAAATCACATTCTCTGTAGTTACATTCAGGGTAAGCATTACGCGCTTTAACAGCCTGGAGTCTGGACTTATTAATAATTTAATTCCATGGACTCCTCTCACCATTCTGTTATGCTATTGGTCAAAGCCAAACAGAATTATGTCGTAGCTCTATCGTCCACAGTCCACTGGCCAAGCCCAAAACAAATCCTTCTTCGGCGAAACTTCTACTTTCAATTCAACCGTTTTTTCGGTAAAATACAAAATGGGTTCCTGATATTCTTTACTCTGTGTGACCAATTCTACAGGTGATAAGCGTGTTCCGTTGGCCCTACAAAGTTGGGGATGACATTTACTAGTTTTCTTTCCAGTTGTATAAAACTTCTACAGACAAAATCGTTTCCAATGTTAGAATTGATAGAATCTTAAATAACAGTATTAATAGTGTATAATTTGGATGTCTTGAGGGTTTTCTAGGGTGTTGAATTTATCTAGATGTCAGAAAAAAATTTTAATCAACATAAATTGTTGGATTTTTAGATTTCATATTGTCGAATTCCAATCAAGTTTTGGCTAGACAGGCAAAATTGTCAAACTTTTAGAGGGATTCGTTTTCTTTTACACCGTTGGAGTTGTGCATAACATTTAGTGCTTTTCATTTTACTCTGTTGGAATTGGGCATAACATTGATTACCTTTCGTAAAGTTGCAACATCTGACCTAAGAGATTTCTAAAATCAAAAGTTTAAGTATGAGATCATACAAAGTGTTTATTTCAAGTTTGGGTTTAATTCTTAAGAATGTGTATTTCCTCCTAAGAGGTTATAGGTTCAAGTTTAGAACAGGTTTAGGGTATGTACTTTGTTAAATAATTTTGTTAAGGGGTCTCTTGAGGTTATGGAATATACCTCCCTAGATTTTAGTAGTCCAATGATTATGTTAAGGGAGGTCCTTTGTCCCACAAACAAGAGATTCCATATACCAAATTGATGTATGACTTGATTGTGGCCTTAAAAATAGACCCCGAAAATTCTCCTATCTCACTACCAAATTTTATTCATATGTTAGATAATTTATTTTTTTTAATAATAAAAATAAATCCTCTAAAATTTATTATTTATAATTTTTATAAAAATTAAAAAATAAATATATTTTATAATTTTAAATATAACTTTTATATATAATAATAATAATAATAAAATAAATTTTAATTTTAATTTTGTAAATTTCAAAGTATTAAAAATCTTGAAACATAAATTTATAGAATAGCATTTGTTTTCTTGATAACCATATAAAAAAGGTTTGTTAAGTGTGCATACATATGATTCAACTTTCTTTGTATGATTCTAACTAGATTATGTGATTTTAATGGTATTGTATCTATTATTGATTATTTAGGATAAGAAATTCAGAACTAACATTATTTATTTATTTTATTTCTTAAACCATGTAAAAATGTTTCTTAAAGTAGATGTCATATGTCAAAGTACATGTCATAGCATAATATGCAATACATAGGTTCATTGATAACAAAATAAACACTATCAAGGAACAAAAATATTGCTACAAGTATTCAAGGATGCAATGTATACTTATGGATTTTGGGATTGGAATGAAGCATAACAAATAGAGGCTTTATGTATCTTCAAAATATTTGATTGGTAAAATATCATCAAACCGAGGTTAGTGTTATTAAACATATCAAAAATAAAGTGAAAGAGTGATAGATAAAGATGTATTGAATTGATAAAAGGGTGAATATCAATATGGAAAACATAGAAGTGAATATTTGATGATGTAAAAAATTAAATAAACAAAATCAAAATTTTGACAATTGTAATAACATTTATGTTTTCTTATGTTGCAAGGTCCATTTTTTTGCAAGGTTGTATCTAAACTTAATAAAGAATGCACATGTCCAACATATGAATGAAAAATAGTTGAAATCCATAAATGATAATAATTATATAATTGATTTAAATTAATAAGAGAGTTGTGATACAATGAGCCTCGTTATGGTACATACTTATATGCATTGACTAGTCATGAACGTGAACGGTTGTGTCTCTTAATTAGGTTATGACATTTAACTTATTATTAGTATTATTGTTAGTATAATTCCTATTCCTTCAAGATGACTTATCTTCAAAGCATTTTATGGAAAAAGGTAAGTCTTTTTTCTAGCCTATAATGTCTTCTCATGCTTCTCTAATATTGAAGTTATGAGGGTTGAATACACAAGACTATATGAGAGACAAATCATTGAGCAAAACTCTCAAATTGTGAAAGGGTCTAACCACCCTAATTCAATTTTATGTGAAACTATATAGCGGTGCATGATAAATTTTGTGAATTGTGTGGAACCATGTTGTAACCACTATTATGAAATACTCATAGTCCCTAGATTGCATAAACATTCCCTTTAAATGTGCTAGATGCCATACTTATAGTCTTCTCTAGCTAAGGAATGTTTACCAAAAATTTTGTAAGGAGAATGGAGGAGAAAGATAAATTATAAGTATTTTATTTGGACTTTAAGATCTTGTTTTCTTTTTCATGAACTCTAAGGAGAATGGGGTGATAATAAGATGCATCGATAGAAGAAGCTAATTATTGGATTGTTGAATTATCTATTGATTGTTTTAGGAGGTACAAATTTTCTCTATGAAATCTAGAAAGTATTTTGTATTTTCCAATATATATGTCCCATATGAAGTGAGGGTGTGTTATTTGTAGGACTTACTATCCTAGGATTTCTTAAATAAATTAAGTTTAATTGCAATGGAAACTTAATCACCAATATCAAAAGGGAATAGATATACTACAATAAGAAGTGATTCCTTGGATGACTTTTGTATTCAAAAAATAGAGGAAGTTAGGTGACCTTATCAAACTAGAGCCAACATGGAGGTAAGAGAATTGGAGATGAATTGGTTTCTAAGAGGATTTAGACAAATTTATTGTGGGAGAAGCCATTATGGAAAACCCTAAGAGAATTAGGGATTGGGTGGACTACAAAGGTGATTATGGCCATCTCCAAATCCTACTTCAAATTGAAAATGAGGATAGTACACCTCCTAGTGCTTTCAATTTCGATCCTTCTTGGTTTGAGGATGATGAATTTTTGGAATTGGTCAAAATCGAGTGGAAAGGATATGATGGGATTCAAGGGATTTTGTTAGTTTTCAATTTGCAACTAGTCTCAAGAAATTAAAATCAATGGTATCTTCATGGGCATCCAACATATTCAAGAATTCTAAGTAGGAGCTAAAGTATGTACAAAGTCAAATAGAAGAGTTTTACTTGCAGGACAATGAAAGTGTGTTTTGAAAGGGAACAAAGGCTAGATTTAATTCCGTGGAGAAAGAAAGAGAAATAAGTTAACTAGGAAAGAATCAAAATGGAGGATGAAAGGAAGGGTTGTTTGGTTGGCCAAGAGATATGGCAATACCATATTCTTTCATTAGTATGAAAATCATAGGAAAAATGTGAACACTATCTCAAAGATTAATCTTAGGATGGAAGAAAAATAAGGAATTCAAGGAAATTGTTGATGCAAGGGTGGCCAACTTCCATCACCTATATAAATAACCAAAGCGGGAAAACATAGTTCAAGTTATAAATATGGCGATATTCTTTCCTAGGTTTCTCTGAGTTAAAATCAAAACTAGCCTCTTTTTAGAAGGATAAGAGCCTTGGTCCTAATTGTTAGGCTATGGAAATTTTCATAGGTTTTAATGATCTTCTTTAGGAAGACCTATTGAGGATACTGGATGAATCTAGGGTCACTAGTAAAATATTAGGTTATTTTAATTCCAAACTTTTAGAACTTGTCCCCCAAAAGACAACCATATCCACTTTCATGACTTATGCCAATTTTCTTATGCAATTATATTTATATATAATAATTGCCAAAGTGATAGAAACTAGGGTGAATAAATTTTCTTATGACATAAGTTCTCATGATCAAATTGTTTTCTTGCACGGTAACCAAATTTATGAAGCAATAAGGTGGTATGGGAAGGTTTACATTCCATCAAATTGAAGAAAATGCCAACAATGGTTATAAAATTGGATTCATACAAGGCCTGTGATAGAGCAGGTTGGCTAAAATTGAGATTAATGTTATTCATGTTGGGTTTAGGATATAAATGGTTAACTGGATTATGGGGGATTTTTTTAATTTGCAATAGTAATTGATGGCCCAAACTTTGAGATTCTTTATGGCTCAACTTTGAGATTCTTTACTCTTTCTCGAAGTTTAATGCAAACTCCTCTCTCCACTACACTTTCTAATAAAATTGAATGATTGAGAAGAAAAATTTTGGAAACGAAATGAAATGGGATAATTAGGGGTATCAAGGCGGGCACAACTTTACTCCCGGATGTGGGTGACAACTCCGGCCATGTGACACATGAGTCCAGACACAAGACACCTGGAAATAGGATCACGCCATGTAGCAGTGATGAGATCATCCAAGGTTTACAAGTGATGTCAAGTCGCTGGGCTCTTTAATTCTCCTGCCCTCGACATCGCCTCAACCAGCCTCGATACCACTCACATGGCTCTTCGGTGTGCGAAGGTCAGGCTGCCAGATAATTGGCATCTCTGTCCACCTTACAAAGCTCTGTATTGGTCCTTTTCATTGCGCATTCGCACTCTCTTTGTTCTGCTCCAGGCTCCTCCTGCTCTAGTGCTCCTTGCTCTCTCGCTTTCCAGCACCTACAACACCCTTACATTGGTTCCCATGTGCCGGTCGAAAGGAACCAAGAGAAAAAAGAAATATGAAGCTCAGGAGACAAGGCAAACTAGGAAGGGCCATGGTGTTGAGGTCTCTATTCCAGTCCGTTTACTCGTAGACAACTGGGAGGCAAGGACAATTACGGACAATCTCTCCAACAGGACTCATGAGAAACCTTGGGATCCCTACTGGCTTGTAAAAAACATGTTGAGTCATCTTATGGATGACATGTTGACAAATTGGGCCACTGCTCGTCACGCCACCCAAACTCTACAAGCTACACTGCCAAACATACCAGCCACCCTCAACAGCCTGGAAAATACACTCTGATGGGACTCCTATGCCCCCACTCATCACTTCTGTCGCAACCTTCATCCTGGGAGAAATGCACATGGCACCACCTCTTCTGTTGTCAGAGTTGAAGCCACACTCGGTGCTTTGGCCACTCCACTTGGCATGGATAGGATCAACCCAAGGGGCAATGACTCTGTTATGACACGTAGCAGGGACCCTAAGAAGGGAAAGGAGCAACCACACTCCTCCTTCCCCATACCCTCCACCTTGGGCCCGATCCAAGCCAAGCGTACACTCAATGAATCTACTAGCTTCGTTCCTGTTCCCAGGAAGACCATTCCCATGCCGGTTAAGATCCCTACTCATGCCACTCGGCCTCCAGTAAAGACTACTCTGCAACCTGTGAAAGCTACTCCGCCACCTGGGAAAGCTACTTCAACACCTGCAATGGATGGGAAAGACACTGACTGCTACAGTTGTCCCATTCTGGAGGAGACTCCTTCAGACACAGAAGCCCCCTCTGCAACTGGTTAAGGAGGTTTTTCATAAGTCTTTTTCATGCTTTTTGTCTGTTTTTTATTTGCATATGACTGACAGTTTTCTTCATGCCTCCATGGCTATGACTACTCTTCATATTTACCCTAGTTTCCCTATAATGGGCAGGGTCTTTTTGTATATTTTGAATATGAACCTCCATGACTCTACTGATTTCCATGGCTAGCACCTCAGGATAAGACCACCGCAGAATGTAACCACTAATGTATCTTTATTTTTACTTGTTTAATAGAATTTCGCAGCTTTACCAAAAAAAAGGAGGGCACAACTTTATGTCTAACTCATCTATTTTTGCCGATGCTACATCCTTATATTGTAGTAGTCAGAAAAATTCTAAAATGATGTGAAAGGTTTCTCTTTAGTGTTGTTTTTATCACAAGGGATAAAAGTAAGGCTATGAAGAAGGGAAGGGAAAAGGTTTGTTTAATAAAAAATCAAGAAAAACAAAAATCTCCAAATGCAAATTAGGAAGGTAAAAAATAGATCACATTATTTCCAATGCCATGATGAAGAGTGTATGCAAATTAGGAAGGTATAAAATATATCTACATTGTTTCCAATGCCATGATAAAGAGTGTATGAAGATAGCTTATTCCAAGTTTATTTCCAAGAAAAGTAAAAGGATCAAGAAAATGTCATTTATTTAGCCCAATAGTTCTTGGTAATAACCATGATTATTACGTCCTAGGATAGAAGCTCACCCTGGTGGGATTTGGGACGTCTCGGCCTCTACTGAGTCACAAGGTACTGGTATATCTGGCTTACGGGCTATTGGATATACCCTTGGGAGTTTGTTGGGCAAGCGCACAAAGTTGCTCCCCAAAACTGTTGCAATGAGGCCACGCTAGCGGGAAAAAAAACCCGCGCACGCACCTAAGGTAGCGCGCATGCACCATTAGGTTCACTACCGAATCGGGGTGCATGCGTGTTATTAGCACGTGCGCGTTCCTAGCACGTGCGCGAACAAATATGCATGCGTGCCCTTGTTAAGGTATTAAAAGAAAACCCCAATTTCTTTTCATTGTGTCCATTCCAACCGAACGTGAATCAAACACTGCATGCGTGGAGCTACAACCAACCAAGTGCACCATTTCCACTCAAAAACCATCTTCATCCATCCACCAATTGCATTGGATAGGTAAATGTCATTTTTTTTCTTCATTTTATTCATTGTTTTTGTGATTTTATTCATTTTTGTTTGTTTATTAAATTTGTAATAATCCCCAAATTATTAAAATAATAGACAATTTTTCAACTGTAAAGTGTAAACCCACACAATGAATGAACAAAATGTTAACATGGAGTCCGGTGGAACCAATGAAAACCCCCAACCAAATTTTGACCAAGATTACTTGAACCATTCTGTAAATGAGATGAGAGTGCACACTCGAGAACTAAGAAACACAGGGGAACCATCTCGAGTGTCCCTTGCCACCTCAATTGAGAGCTCAATTGACTCTATCATCCATGCACATTGCCAATTGACTAACATGACTGAATATAGAGCTAGGATGCAGGAGTATTATACCACGGGAATTTCCAAGGAGGAAATAAAAGATTTGAATATTACAAAGGCCCAATTGTATGGTATGTTCACTGATCCAAGAACACAACAACCACTGGACATTAAAAATCCATGTGTTTGCATGGATTGGTGTCATTTCCAACCATGGAGGGACAATTGGATGCAAAGGTGGTTCATGGTTTATGATAAACCTCCCTGTAATAATAGGGAGGTTCCACAGTACTTCCTTCAGCAACTGTGGGTTGAGTTTTCCCTCGATTTACATGTCAACTATTTTGACATAACCGAGTTCCAGGGTGTTGGGCGTGGCTCTTCCCAAGATTGACCTACTGCTAGGAGGAACCCACTGAGAGGGCCACCAAATCCTAGGTGCGAGCCCAACCCTTCTCCCCAACCGCCTCAGTTACCCCAAAAAATTGATCAGATCGAGGACGCGATGAGGAGTGTTGCACATGGACTACTTAGACACACTTCCTTTGTAGTAGCTACTACAGTGGAGAGACAGGCTGAACCTCATAGAGACGCAGGTACAGGGCCTTCCCGATAGATTTAGGATAGACCTGTGACCGGTGGTAGCCATGTTGGGCCTTCTATTTCCACGGGGATAGTGCCACATCTTTGTCCCCATTGCGGGCACACTTGCCCTGGCCTGATCGAGGGTTGCTATATGGAGCAGGTTAGCACTTTTTTTAATGTGTTTTCAATCATCACTTGATAATTTGTAAAGTAATTTTAAAGTATTTTTGCTTGACATAAACTATTATTTCAATGTATATCTATTTAGATTTGAGACACCATCATGGGAGAACACAACATCTCCCAACATGGATGCAGCAATGGCAGCTGCAATTGAGATTGTGGCACCTCACACAGAGGTATTTTCAGTACCCCACACAATATTGTTATTACTTATGGAATTTCTATTTTTATGTATTTATATTTATGACATACATGATAGTTCGTACAATATTTTTTAATATTTTGATTGACTAAATAATTACTGGTTTAATATGTTTATAACGTGCATGTGTTTTGGTGTCCAAAGGTATGCACGCAATACGATGACCATCCATCTCCACCAGGGGTCGACAGATCACCATATACACAGGTACAATGTGTAGTTAAAAGCATGCTTTTAATTTTAAATGTTATGACATACTATGGTTTAATTGGTTTTTTATTTCATAAACTATGATATTATAAATTTGTATGCAGGGGCCACCAACAGCTGCAAGCCTCTTTAGTCCCATGTTTCGACCCTCTCCCATGATTTGCCCCCCTCACCTCCATCTAGACCCCTCCCTCCGTCCACCCCCTCCCTTCCATCCGCCCTCCCCTCTCCGTCCATACTCTCCCCTCTATCCATGCTCCCACATTTGTCCACACCCCCCATCTAGACATCCTCCCCCATTCATCCACGCCCCCCCCGTTTATCCATCCTCCCCCATTCGTCCATGCACCCCCTTCCATCCAGATTCTCCCCTTCGTCCACAACCTCCCTTATATCCATCCCCCTCCCTCTATCTAGGACCGACCTCCCATTCACCATACCTCAACATCCCTCCTATCCCTTTTGGGTTGATACCTCCTATTGTACAGCCGATAGGGATTTATCGTCCACGATGTCCTCATCCAACCCATACCACCATGTCCTCTTCCACCACATCATCTCTAGTTCCCGCCACTATTGTGGTAACTACTATTCCATCATTTTCCCATGCGTCTACTGTGGTCGCACCCATAGTTCCTCCATCTACATTTGTGGCCCCCCCATGACTGCATCGGAGCAGGTTGTCCAGCCAAATGCTCCACTTGCTAGCCTAGACATGTTAGGAACCCATGTCTTTACTTTGTTAGTATGTTGTTGTTGGACGCATATGCTTTGTAAGTCGTCTCGTAGTATTTGTTGATCAATAGTTTGTGTTATTATTGTTGGCGCATATGCTTTGTAAGTCGCCCGTAGTATTGTTGATCCATAGTTTGTAACGGCCCATGGTTTCGACCCATAGTATTGGCGCCTAGAATTAGTATATAAGTGTGTGTTGAGACCTATGAAGACACCGTGAAGTTATTTGTATTGAGCTTGCTCATAGGAGGTTGCCCCCTCGAAGTGGCCTGTGATCAATATAAAAGTGATTCTGAGTTCTGTCATTTCTGCTAATTTGCATATTTTTTATTAAGTAATTGTTGCAGGTGCATCACATCTGGTATCAGAGCCTCCACCCAGGTTCAAGTCACAGAGCGGGTGGCAACGCCAGAATTGTAGTGTTCGCCCGGGGCTCGTACGGCGCGAAGGGGACACCACCGTACGGGCGCACATCTAGCCCAAAGTCTGGGCTGCGTAGCGTGGTGGGATGTTAAGATCCTAGTGGGCAGCCTTCACTAACATCTCGAGGTTTTGGTGTAACGGTTCGTATCAAGACGCCCAACCATGTCCATTGTTGGAGGTGTTCATGGTGAGAATCAAGTTAGTTTATGAAAATGTTTTGATGCATTAACCAAAATTAATTTAAGCAATTATTATTTTTCAATGAAATGATTATCGTAAATGTTGTAGGGTGGAATTGCTGAGAGGCTCAGCAAATCCAGGACACCTACTTCTCATCTCCCACTCGCATCAGCGGTTATTTATTTAAGATTTGAATTGTACATTCATTTTATAAATGTGGTAAATGTTACAAATGCTTGAAACTAATGGTATCTTATATCATTTGTTTCAGACCGTGGACAGATGGTCTACTCCAAGACGAAAGAAGACCCGAGATAGCAGTAGCTCCAAGAAGAGAAAGATCGATTTTGGAGATGCACCAGGGAGTGACCGGGGTGGTCACAATGATTGACACGCCATGTTATCTACATTAGACATGATGTGGGACCTTTGGGAACCAGTTGTCGTGTACTTTGTATCTACGACACGGGTTTCCATGTATTTTGGATCTACGACACGAGTTGTCAGATTTTGTATAGGGCACTGGTTTCCATGTATTTTGGATCTATGACATGAGTTGTCGGATTTTGTATAGGGAACGAGTTGCCATCGTATGTACATTGGGAACCATGTTCCACTATTTTCCTGAAAATTTATATATTTGTACAAGTTTTTTCCACTATGGTTTTATCTCATGGATTTATGTCAAAACCCGAAATTTCCGAAAAATTTAAAATTTTTATGATAGCAATAAATGTTATTAAATTGCATTCCTTGATCTGTTTGTTTTTAATTAACTGATCATGATCTTGTCTAAAATATTCTGTCATAATACTAATGTGAGTTTTGATGGCAGTTATTGATTGTCTTTGTTCTTAAACCTCAAAGGGAGTAGTAGCCATAGTTGACTGGCTTACTTAGCTTTCAAGCTAATGCATAATCCGTCCTTTTTCCGCAGGTTTACAGGTAAAGTATGGATCATTGTAAATGAATTTTTATAAGCATCAAAGTTCCTTTCACTGTACTTATAAAGCTCAGAGAAGATTTAAATATTCTTACCGGTTGTCACGTGTAAGATGGTAGAGTTCCTTTTCTATAATCTTCATGAAATTTATGCTTGATAGATAGTTGATAGTCTGTATGACATGATTACTATTATTCTGGATAGTATAAATAGGCATTTTGATGAATTACAATCTCTTTGACACTATCACTGCGTTGTGACAATGACTCTTAGTTAATGCTGTATAAAGTCACTGGATCATGTTATTTGTAGCATTTTCATCGTATACATGACGTAACGCTAGCATTGTGTGATGTTCTGTCAACTATTAGCTGTGACTATGGCTGTGACCCTTATCATTTGCATGAAAATTGGAGTTGTGATAGCTATAACGATGTACTATTCTATCCATTTATAGTTTATGATACATCGTCAACTTAATAATTTTTATAATTACACTAAGCTTAATTCATGCCTAAAATCTTTGTTCCTTTGTTTTTGAACCATGTCCAATGTATGGAATTATAGGTGAGTTTATACCACTATATCACAAGACTAAAGGTTATTGTTCTTATCTTTGATTGTTAAAAAGGGTGATGGAAGAATTATGATAGTAACAGCTTGTAGATAAACTATGCATTCCTTTATATTAGCCTAGGTAATATTTAAATGTCACAATGATGATGAACTCTCGTTGAAATTAACTATACCACCTTCTAAATGATTGTAGGGGAAAATATTATGTTCCCTAGGAAGCCTTCGATGGCCCGGTTCCAATCATACACTATACGATGATAGTGTCTCAATCATAATAGAGTATCCTTACTATGAATAAAGTTTTCATCCATGCAATGATTTAAATTTGATGAGCAAATAATTTGAAATGCAGTTTGGACTTTGGAAAGTTGACCCATGGCAAGTTAAAAATCTTAAGGCTACGTGGATGGCTCTCGTCCTTGTATTTGATGATATAAATGGCTTGTCTGAAACCCTACCTGGTCATTCCCTCTGCCTGCGGGCTCGGTAACATGAGGAAACCCTTCTGGTCTGAGTTTGTTCCTTATGGCACTGTAAGTTGTAACTTCTCCTATGGTTATAGTCATGGAGTATATTCCTCGTGTGGTTTGTAAGTCTGTAAACTCCTCGTGTGGTTTGTAAGTCTGTGACTCTGCTAAAGGTGTCCCCTAAGTTCATTGGGCATCTTGGTTAACGTTTTGCTGTTACTGATGTTATCAGTCGCATGCTACTCACATCCTTACACTTATTGCTTGTGTGATTTAGAGTCAGGGTTTTCCTATTGTTTTTATCCATGAGGTGGTCATGTATTGGGGTTTTTATTTGTGCTTCCCCAAACTAGGTCATCCATGGCGTGAGGGTTTTGTACTGTATGTTATCTGTCACGGCTATCACTGGAGAAGGAAAACTTGGAGTTTTTCTGGCCCATCCTTCTGATGATCATGATGAGGTTTTTCTACCTTGCTCAACTCGTGGCTATCAGGTTGTTCACTGGGTTTGCTTCCTCCGACAATTGCTGGTAAGAGTTATCCATTGTTTTCGTAAATTTTCAGTTTTGAAAAAGATTGTTTATAAAAGTTGACCACTAACTCGTCAATTTGTAATGTGCAGGCTTTGATCTTTCCTGAAGGTGTACGAGGCTCAACCTCTAGCGCTGGGCTCCTACCGGGTAAGCCTGGTTATACCATGGCTGTTTCTCCCTTTGATAGTTTGGTTGGTTAGGGTTGTGTCTGGGAAGACCACCTTTGTGACTGGTTGTTGTCGTGTTTATGAACATGATTGTGGTCATATGTAATATTCTTGTTTGCTTACAGTAGATAGGGTTTGTATACAAAGTCATGAATAAGAAGAACATACTATGGCTTAGTCTGTCATGACGGCCTTGGGGTTTTTATTTATCATTGTATTTTGGAAAGAATAGGGTTATCACCCAACTCTATAGAAGTTAAATAAATAGTGAATGCTGGCCTGCAAAGTGGCCGTATACTGTCTACGTTTTCCTTAAATGAACACAATGTACAGTTATAGGAATGTTTTAAGTTTCTCAGATACTTTCAGAGAAATAATATCTCGGCTGTAGGTGATGGCAACGTCTTATTTCTCAGCGTTTTCTTTGGTTTTTGTGTGTTGAATGATAGCGATAGGGTTCAATAATCCTTTCAGTGATAGGCCATTTAACGTTTTGATAACCCTGGTGAATTAGGGATTCTCTCCCAGGTTGAAATATATAGAAGAAAAAAATATGGAAAGTGTTCAAGCTCTGTTGATCTCTTTTGTGACTGGGAACAAGTTGTTGTAAAAAAAAATTTTTAAATGTTTACATACTGTAGTAAACGTCTCCTTATTAATAACTAAAGTAGGGTTTAATTTTGAAATGCCAACAATGGCTGAGTTCAATGATAACTCTGTGTGCACTATGATGTTTGAACTATTGTCATGTTAGAATCCTGACGATGCTGTGTATTACATGAAGAATGAGCTCGATAATGAGCAGAAACTATACTTGTGATGATGGAAAGATTTTGACAAAAAAAAAAAAAATTTCTATGTTGTAAAGACTCGGCTTCGAGCTAGTTATTATGTTTGTCCTTTAAATTCCTTCTGCCCTATGGTTATTAACTCTGTCAAATTCTGCTGTGAATTTCTTGGTTGTAATAACGATAGAGTTAGGTTTTGAATAAAACATCTTCGTCACGATCTTTGTTTATAGTTTAATTGTTTGTTTTGGCTAAATTTTGTTTGAAAGAAGATAATAAGTAATGAGTTTTAATGATGAGGCTATACTGCTATTCGAATTTTATGATGAGACAATAACAATTCAACTCTGTTCTGACAGTAAATAAATAAACTTACTAACATAAATTAGTTCACCTATCCTTGGTACAGATAATAACCTGTATACTTATTTAACTAAATCACGAGACATATATAGACCGGTATGCTTGTTCAGCTAGGGTTTATACTTGTTAAACTATCTATGAGAATGATTCACTGTGATTATAGAGTGGTCTATGATTCTGTTCCTATAATTGTTTTAACAAGTGTATTTACAGGAATATTTACTGTATAAATAATCTATACTTATCTATTTAACTACTGAAAATAAACCAAGGTAGAATCACCATAATATTCTATTACTTATAATAATAACAAAACATATTCTGTATAAAACAATTACTCGATTTATAGTGATAATAGGAAATTTCTAAGACATAATAGTTCTGCAGATTCTATCTAATAACAATACAGAGATACTAACTTTACTGAAATAAATCATGTTCAAACACAGATGAGATAGTCTTATTCTATATTTAAATTTATTCAATAAATAGCAGGAAAAAGTGGCAGAACCTATGTCAATGGTAGACAATAACAGCAATGGGAGGCTGTTCCTCCCTACCAATTCCTGGAGAGTGCCCAGACAGCACTTCTCAGGACCCCCGAGCTTGCTCTGGTCTAACTGGCTGGAACTAGGTACAGCCAACAATTCCCTCAACCAAAGCAGCTACACTGGAACCAAGTTACTACAGCTTCCTGACTCAAAACACTTCCTTACTGTTTTTCCCACTTCCTCAATGGGACTCCTGAATAGCATTCACCTGAATGTATTCTCCCTCCAGAACTTTTCTGGACCCCCAGCTCAGTTCATTGAGTACTATTTAAAAGATTGCCTAGGTCTTAGTTGGGTTAACTGTCATTAATGAGCCACCTGCTCAGATTCCACTTTCTTGGGGAATCATGACCCCAAAATATAGGGAAGTTGCCACCTGCAACTTAGGAAGTGTTTGAGGATGCTGCCACTTGTCTTTTGTCTTTCCACCTAGTTCCATCCACCAGTTAGACCAGTAACCTCTTTTAACAGCTCTCCCATGCTGTTGTCTCCATAATTTATTTATTAATAATAAATTATTCAGAATTTACATTCCATTTCTGGTGACTCTGCTGAGTCATCAATTCCTACTTAGCATTAAATTAAACATAATGTCTCAGGAATATTAATAAAATAATTACATTATTTTTGCAAAATTGGGGTATGTGACAATTTATATATAGTTTTGTTCGAGTTTTGTTCTATATATGCGTATAATGATTTGGATTCAAATGTATGTCATGGCGATTTTAAATGAAACCTAGAGCACCATTGTAATGACCCTTTTTCAAAAATTTATTAAAATGCCAATTTTTCCACTTTTTCCCCAATTTCGACCTTTGACTAGTTTTGTTGTTTTGACCTCCAAATCAACCCAAATGCTCCCAAATCTTCTGTAAGAGTGTATGAATGGTATTTAGACTTGAATAATAGGTTCAGGGATGTTTTATGGCCCTCTAAATACTGCTGCAAACTTGATTTGTATTCTGATCAATATAGGTAATTTTGACTAGTAATTTGTGCATCAAATCCCCCCGGGGTAACACTGCAAATGGCCTTCCAAATGCCTCCAAACTCCCACAAATTTGTGAACAGAGGTATGTAATGTGTTAAGTATGTTATTAAGGTCTCATATGTACCATAAATTGATTTTTACTACTGTTCTAACTCTCTCACATTCAACAGCAAAAACCCCCAATTCGACCCTTGGGGAAATGGCACTATTTCACCTCTCAATACAAACAAACTGAGTAAAAATGCTTCAAATGCTCAAGTACAGTACATGAAACTTGTATAATATGTCCATGGCAGTATATTAATCACAAATATATCAAAGAATCATCCATCCATTCGAAATAATCAACCTTATAGTGTCATACATCAAAGCATTGGGGAAACGGACATTGTTTGCTCATTAATCAATGATTTTGCATACATTCAATGGGTATTTCGACCTGAGAGTTTCTGAGTATGAAGAACAGAGGATATGAAGCTATTACAATCAGAAAAATATCATATGAAGCTCTCCCAATGAGTGCAAGATCTCACCCAAAGCGCAATCCCTCATGGAGCCCGAATATGCCTTCAAAATTGGAAATGGTGGAGAGAAAGTGCTGCACTAAACCAAACCATGAAACTTCCTGTAGCTGCTACCTGCAAATAAAACTCCATTAAAGCACCATGAAAGACCTGAGTGGCCTCTCCAAACACCAACTTGGATGGGAATCTTTCACCCTCGAAATTGGCTAAGGCAAGAAACTAGTCATCCACTAGTTCTCTCTTCACAAATGCAATTTTTCTCAAATCCTCAAAATCCATTCTCATACTTGATTTCTACATTTTATAACCAGCATTAGCCTTCAAGGGGTCGAAATCCTCTCAATAGATTCAATAATTTTCCATTTAGGAAATATTCCTCATTTGCCACTTGTCTCCTAGTTCCAACCTTCCATCTTCTCCCAAATTCGAATTTGAGCCTCTTTGGATTCCTCCAACTCCATGAGCGCCTTCCTTGAGCCTATTTTTGGGGCTGACATGTCATAATGGTCAGGTGTAAGAAGTCAGGTCTGAATTTTGTCATAAATGTCATAGATGCTTCATTATTGTTGTCATAAAACTAGGGAATCTAGCCCAAGTGTCCACTAGTCTCCAATTTGACTCTTCCTCTCCCATGGAGGTTACTATTCCATCCCATTTCGACCTAAGATGCTCAATGCCATGTGTTATGACTTACCAACTCACCCAAGAGTGTTCACCTTCCCATGAATTCGAATTGGCAAGAGAGAGCTGCCATGTGTCATTGAAAAATCAAGCTAGTGTGGGTCCCACCACCTCCATATGTCTCCAAAACCACTTGCCACCTAGAATTTCTCTTGAATTTATTTATTCATCATATTTATTAAATACTTGAACCCTTCTAATGTCTAAATATCATTTATTAGCTTCCTTATTACCATCCCACATGTTCCCATCCAACCTAGGAAACTAGTAGGATTGATGGGATTGTCTTACTATGCACTTATTTGAATGGGGACATTACAGTCCTCCCCACCCAAGATTGCTTGTCCTCAAGCAATTTCAAATTTGGATGCTGCAAAATCTTCTCCTCTTCCCATGTGGCATCTTCATTTGGTAAGTCCTTCCATTGCACTAAATATTCTTTGATGATTCTACTCCTCAACCTTCTTTCCCGTGTCTTCAAAATCTTTTCCGGAACAAGTGTGAGCTGACCTTCATCATCCAAAGGAGGAAGTATTTCTGAAGTGATGATTTGCTGACCAAGAGCTTTCTTAAGACAAGAAACATGAAATACATTGTGGATTTTACTCCCTTCCGGAAGTTCTAGTTCATATGCTACTTCTCCAACCTTCCGCACTACCTTGTATGGCCCATAGTACCTTGGTTTTAATTTTTCTGCTCCATTCTTTTTGAGAGATGTTTGTTTATAGGGCTGCAACCTTAAATATACTAAATCATTGACTTGAAAGGTTCTCTCTTCTCTATGTCTATCAGCATATTGTTTTTGCTGATTTTGAGCAACCTGCAAATTGTCTTTCAAGAGCTTTAAAATTTCTTGGCTCTCTTCCACCCAATCTTTAGCCTTTGGGGCTCTACTATCACCAAATATAATGTCAGCAAATGTAAGTGCATCATAACCATATAATGCTTTGAAAGGAGACATTCCTATTGACATATGATAAGTGGTGTTGTAGCAAAACTCACCCAAGTGTAGCCATTTTGCCCATGCTTTTTGCTGCCCTCCCACATAGTTTCTTAGGTATCCTTTCAACCATTGGTTTACCCTCTCTGTTTGTCCATCAGTTTGTGGATGATAGCTGGTACTTGGAGTCAATTGAGTGCCTACCAATCTAAAAATTTCTTTCCAAAAAGCACCCATGAATCTACTATCTCTATCACTGACAATGCTCTTGGGAAGCCCATGCAATCTGAAGATTTCTTTGAAAAAAATATCAGCCACTTGTGCAGCACTAAAAGATGATGTAACAGCAAAAAAATGAGCAAATTTTGTCAACCTATCAACTACCACATAGATACAATCCTTACCCAAGGATTTAGGCAATCCGGTGATGAAATCCATGGAAATACTGTCCCATTTTTGCTCCGGAATGGGCAATGGTTGTAATAGGCCGGATGGACATGTAAGTTCTGATTTGTTTTGTTGACATGCTTTACATTCATTCACATACTTTTGAACATCTTCCTTCAGCCCCTTCCAAAAAAATCTTTGCCTCAACTGTCTATAAGTTTTGAAGATCCCCGGATGGCCCGCTAGTGGGGAATCATGTGCTTCTTGCAAAATTCGGTACTTGAGCTTGGAGTTATGAACTAAATAAATTCTTCCCTTATAATATATCAGCCCATTCAAAATCCTATAATTATCATCCCCTTTAATTCCATCCAACACATCACAAGCAAATTTGTCTTTGGCATATTCAACTAGTAGCATGTTTTTCCAATCCTTGGCAATATCCATGAGAGAAAAAGAAGGCCTTCTTGACAAAGCATTTGCTACTATATTATTCTTTCCTTTGACATATTCAATATCAAAATCATAAGCTTGAATCTTGCTTACCCACTTTTGTTGCCTTTCATTTAGATCTTTTTGGGTGAGAAAGTGTCTTAGACTATTGTGGTCAGTTTTCACCACAAACTTGCTGCCCACCAAGTATTGTCTGAATTTGGCCAATGCATGCATAATGGCCAGCATTTCTTTATCATATATGGAGTAAAGTTTTTCATGAGGCTGCAACTTTCTGCTCTCAAAGGCTATGGGGTGTTGGCCTTGCTTTAGGACAGCCCCTATTCCTCCACCTGAAGCATCACATTCCACAACAAAAGGTTTAGTAAAATCAGGAAGTGCAAGTATGGGACAACTACTCATTACCTCTTTCATTTTTTGGAAGGCCTTTTCAGCCTCTTCATCCCACTTGAAAGCATCCTTCTTAGTCAAATCAGTGAGTGGAGAAGTCAACTTGGAGAACCCTTTCACAAATTTTCTGTAGTAGGTGCATATGCCAATAAAGCCTCTCAATTCGGTAATATTTTTTGGTGATGGCCATTCCAAGATAGCCCTGATTTTTTCCATGTGTACCTTCACTCCTTCTTGCCCAATAATGTGCCCAAGATACAGTAGTTCTTTCATTCCAAATTCACATTTTGATAATTTAGCAAATAAGGACTCTTCTTGCAAGATTTTCAACACAATCTCTAACTGCTGCAAATGCTCTTCCCATGTTTTACTGTAAATGAGAATATCATCAAAGAAAACCAAAACAAACCTTCTTAGTTGCTTGCAAAATATCCTATTCATACATGCTTGAAAGGTGGCTGGAGCATTTGTTAACCCAAAAGGCATGACAAGAAATTCAAAGTGGCCAAAATGACATCGAAAAGCGGTCTTTTGCACATCTTCATCTTTCATTCGAATTTGGTGATACCCTGATCTAAGGTCAATTTTTGAGAAGTATTTGGCCCCATGCAGCTCATCCATGAGCTCATCAATCCTAGGAATAGGATACCTATTCTTTATAGTCTTTTTGTTCAAGGCTCTAAAATCTATGCACATTCTCAATGTTCCATCTTTTTTCTTCACTAGCACAACTGAAGAAGCATAAGGGCTAGAGCTTGGTCTAATGAGTCCCAACTCTAGGAGTTCTTGGATAGCTTTTTCAATCTCATCTCTAAACCTTTTAGGATGTCTATAAGGTGGTATCTGAATGGGTGAAGTACCCTCCTCCAAAACAATATTGTGCTCAACCCCCCTATCCAGTGGCCTACCATGTGGAAGGTCTCTAAAAACCTTTTCATATTTTTGCAAGAGTCTCTCTATCTCCTTTGGGTGTTTGAAAATATTTATAGTTGGCTTGGGAGATGTAATATGACATTCAGCAGCCCATTCTATATCCCCATGCCTCAATATAGATCTCATGCTATTGCAAGTCACTACTTGATTTGGATAAGTGTGTTGCCCTCTCACAACTCTTTGTACTCCTTTTGAATCTTGGAATTTCATTTCGGGAATTTGATAATTTACTGTATGCTCTCCTATTGAATACAACCATTGCACTCCCAAAACCACATTAGTATCAGCAACATCAACCACATAAAAACTATCAACAAAATTATAGTTACCTACGGTGACTTGCAGCTTTGGAACCCATGTTTTGCATTGCATTGTGTTGTGACCGGGAATGACAACTGTGAAGCCATCAAATGGTTCAATAGGTATCTTTCTTTTCTCTACCATCTCTGCATCAATGAAGTTATGAGTGGCTCCTCCATCTACCAAAACTGAAGTTCTTTGTCCTTGTACCACACCTTTGCAGCGGATAGTATGATAGCGAGGTACTGCTGAAAGCACTGCCATTCTTGCTTTGTCCGGTGAAGGCTGATTTTCTTCTTGTCTTTCCTCTTCTACTGCTGTCTCATATGCCTCTTCTTGATCTGAAATATGTCCATCTTCATCCATGCCCCCATCATACCCCTCATTATCATAAAATACTTCTATGTATTGAGCCTTTCCTTTGGTACATTTGTGCCCCGGTGTCCATGGTTGGAAGCATGTGAAGCATAGTTTCTTTTTTCTAAGTTCATCCCTATTTAGTCCCTCTTTTTTATTCCTCTCAAATGACTCTCTTTGCCAAGGTTTCTTATCATATCCATCCCTTTGCCAAGGTTTCTTTTCAAATTTATAGCTAGGCTTAGGAGGAAATCTCGTTCTAGGAAGCACATTCTGGAGATCCCTAGTCAAGCTCATTGCATCTTTTAATGTAGTTGGCTTGTGGGCTTTGACCAAACCTCTTAAGGGTTCAGCCAAACCTTCAGTGAACAGCAATACTAATCTTCCCATAGATACATCAGCCACCTTGACTGATAATTTTTGAAAGTCCAACATATATTCAGTAGGGGACCCAGTTTGCTTCAATTGAGCTAGTTCTTTGAAAGGCAATTCTGGATCTTTTTGTTCAAATCTTTCTAGTACCCTGTCAACAAATTCTCCATATGTTTTAACCTGATTATGACCCAAGGTTTTCAGCCCATGAAACCACCATTCATTGGCATCTCCTTCCAAATGCAAAATGGCCATTTTTAATGCATCCTCTTCCAACATAGGATTCAGCTGAAAATATACATCCAATTTTTGCACCCAAGTGTTAGCAGAATTTTGAGAAGAACCATCAAAAGTAGGAAGTGACATTTTTCCAATAGCACTATTTAGTTCTTTGTTTTGGAATGGACTCCTATTGTCTCCCTTCCTATTAATCTTTTGCATAGCATCAATGTAGTCACTGAGTGGTACACCTCTTTTACACTCTTCATTCAAATCATTCCAATCATTTACTAGTTTCTTGTAATCCAATGCAAGATTGGGCTCTTCTTTGGGTGTGATAAATTTAGGTGCAGTATGCCTTTGTGTGCTTTGAAATTCATCAGGTCTATTATGAGGTCCTGTACTTGAGAAAATATGCTCATTCCCTTTCATCTTTTCCCCTGAGTGTGAACCGCTATTATCTCCTATTATCCCTTTGCTTTGAAGCTGGCTAATCAACAATTCAAATCCTTGCAACAATTTATCACCTATCCTATCCATGTTTGCTGAAAGTTTAGAGAAACAGGGATCTAAGGTTGCAATAAGTTCCTCCTTATGTTTTAATTTGTCATCCTCCTCTCTACCCATGGTTTCAGCAAAAGACTCCTCTTCTTCTACTACCTCTTCTTCAACAAAAACCTCTTCAACTACTGGTTCAAAGGGTGGTGGATTATTCTTTTGACTTCTTGTTAGGACCATCAGGTGCCAAGAACATGCTCTGATACCACTTGTAATGACCCTTTTTCAAAAATTTATTAAAATGCCAATTTTTCCACTTTTTCCCCAATTTCGACCTTTGACTAGTTTTGTTGTTTTGACCTCCAAATCAACCCAAATGCTCCCAAATCTTCTGTAAGAGTGTATGAATGGTATTTAGACTTGAATAATAGGTTCAGGGATGTTTTATGGCCCTCTAAATACTGCTGCAAACTTGATTTGTATTCTGATCAATATAGGTAATTTTGACTAGTAATTTGTGCATCAAATCCCCCCGGGGTAACACTGCAAATGGCCTTCCAAATGCCTCCAAACTCCCACAAATTTGTGAACAGAGGTATGTAATGTGTTAAGTATGTTATTAAGGTCTCATATGTACCATAAATTGATTTTTACTACTGTTCTAACTCTCTCACATTCAACAGCAAAAACCCCCAATTCGACCCTTGGGGAAATGGCACTATTTCACCTCTCAATACAAACAAACTGAGTAAAAATGCTTCAAATGCTCAAGTACAGTACATGAAACTTGTATAATATGTCCATGGCAGTATATTAATCACAAATATATCAAAGAATCATCCATCCATTCGAAATAATCAACCTTATAGTGTCATACATCAAAGCATTGGGGAAACGGACATTGTTTGCTCATTAATCAATGATTTTGCATACATTCAATGGGTATTTCGACCTGAGAGTTTCTGAGTATGAAGAACAGAGGATATTAAGCTATTACAATCAGAAAAATATCATATGAAGCTCTCCCAATGAGTGCAAGATCTCACCCAAAGCGCAATCCCTCAAGGAGCCCGAATATGCCTTCAAAATTGGAAATGGTGGAGAGAAAGTGCTGCACTAAACCAAACCATGAAACTTCCTGTAGCTTCTACCTGCAAATAAAACTCCATTAAAGCACCATGAAAGACCTGAGTGGCCTCTCCAAACACCAACTTGGATGGGAATCTTTCACCCTCGAAATTGGCTAAGGCAAGAAACTAGTCATCCACTAGTTCTCTCTTCACAAATGCAATTTTTCTCAAATCCTCAAAAGCCATTCTCATACTTGATTTCTACATTTTATAACCAACATTAGCCTTCAAGGGGTCGAAATCCTCTCAATAGATTCAATAATTTTCCATTTAGGAAATATTCCTCATTTGCCACTTGTCTCCTAGTTCCAACCTTCCATCTTCTCCCAAATTCGAATTTGAGCCTCTTTGGATTCCTCCAACTCCATGAGCGCCTTCCTTGAGCCTATTTTTGGGGCTGACATGTCATAATGGTCAGGTGTAAGAAGTCAGGTCTGAATTTTGTCATAAATGTCATAGATGCTTCATTATTGTTGTCATAAAACTAGGGAATCTAGCCCAAGTGTCCACTAGTCTCCAATTTGACTCTTCCTCTCCCATGGAGGTTACTATTCCATCCCATTTCGACCTAAGATGCTCAATGCCATGTGTTATGACTTACCAACTCACCGAAGAGTGTTCACCTTCCCATGAATTCGAATTGGCAAGAGAGAGCTGCCATGTGTCATTGAAAAATCAAGCTAGTGTGGGTCCCACCACCTCCATATGTCTCCAAAACCACTTGCCACCTAGAATTTCTCTTGAATTTATTTATTCATCATATTTATTAAATACTTGAACCCTTCTAATGTCTAAATATCATTTATTAGCTTCCTTATTACCATCCCACATGTTCCCATCCAACCTAGGAAACTAGTAGGATTGATGGGATTGTCTTACTATGCACTTATTTGAATGGGGACATTACAACCATTTTAGGGTTTTTATTGCAAAAACAAAAATTATTAAGGCCAATATTGCAAACAAGATGTAATTTTAACCCCGAATAAAAACGAAGGTGATTTTGGGAGGACCATTTTTTTATTCAAAGATCAAGTTCACTTGAATCCAAGACAAGTTCTCTCACAACTAAGTTAATATTCTGACTATATAGTAATCTAGGCAACTCATCCAACCATAAAAAATCATAGCACTCTCTTCCACTACCCTACTTAACACAATGAATATATGCTCTTTCTCTACTCAATAATCCCTTAGGTATATTGTTCCCTTACAATGGTCTTTAGTATAGGTAGAAACAATCAAATCCAATAAATTATTTTAGGAAATAACTAGATAAAGAATACAACTTGTTTCCTAACCAACCAATGAGAAACATTAACCAACAGGTGAAGAATTTCTACATTTCCTATGCTTTAATATGTTCATCTACAACCCCTCTCTCTCTCTCCCCCTACATGTACAAATTCCTCTTTTATACTACTAATTCTGTCATTTTCAAATTTGGTTAATGGATAACAAATATAGAGAATACAACATGAGGAGTGGAGAGTATGAACTTGAGAATTGGAGAATAATGGGATAATGATCCCCAATGAGGTAGGAGAATGAAGTACTCCTCACACTTCTACAAACTAATTTTACTTTTCCCAAGCTTGCATAACTACACAAGGTATACTTCCTCACCAACTTCCAAATGAATTTATTATTGGATTCACAGGTAAAGGAAGTGGATGAACTTTATTGAAGGCACATGATCAAAAGGTGGGAGTTCTTAGAATGAAACTTAGTAAATGGACGATTAATTTCTCATAAGATCCCTCTATGTTTCTTCTCCAATGGAATCACAACCCATCCTATGGTCTTTGCAACCATCTTTGATTGCTATATATTAAATTCTAACATTAATATTTTCATAGCTTTGAGTTCATCGTGGTAAGCCTACCACATCGTTCATACAAGTGTATTTACAACATCTACATGACTAGCCATTCATTAGTCAAGACTTGGCCCTGAGATGCATATTTACAACATTTACACATGGTGTCATTTATTTTAGCTTACATGGATCAAACCCATTTACGATATGTACACAATTTGATACAACACATTCCATGTGTCAAAAGAAAGGTATTACATGAATCTCCTCCCCTTTGGAATAACATTGGTTTCAACGCAGCTTGAGATCAAAACCGAACTAGGTACACCTTTTTCATGGCATCCTCTATTTCCCACATAACATCATTGGGACAAAGTGCTTCCAATTCACCTTTACCTATTCATTAAGAACATGAATTTTGTTTTTTTAAATGGTGGAATCACATACAATCCATAACATAACTATTAACTCATTTTAATAGGTCACAGGATTACCCCATAAACAATTAGTAAAATCGATGTTCTTGCATGAGAGATACCATGAGTTGGCTGACAAGTGGAAATTAAAATATGGTATAAATCATCTGTCATCCACCATCAACCTAATGCACTCTATCTCATTGTCACTGTCACCATATCTATCCTCACGTCCATTATTACCATTGTCATCATTTTGCTCATTGTCACCATTGTCTCCATCATGCTCTTTGGAGTCTAGGCCATTTAACCTCTTTGTTTATTGTGAAGAGCCATCCACAAGAAAAATCAGATTTTTAATGGAACCTCCCATTTCCAAATATAACTATGCCACCACTGATGTGTACGGTAAATGGAAGAGTCGGCAATAGACCAATAAGCATGACAAGTTTGTAATACTTATCTCTAAAATAACACTTATAGCATTCATGATAATCTTTTCTTGATCATATAAGGATCTAGATATTGATTTAAAAAATTAAATTTGATTTAAAAAATTAAATTTGATTTAAAAAATTATTTAATTTTAGAGATTGAAAAAGAATTAAGTTTAATATTTTCAAAAAAAAAAAAAACGCTGGTTTTACTAAAAAGTTAAAATAAATATATATTTATTTTTTCAAGAGAAAAAAATACCATTTTCTTCTTATTATTGTGAATCAAAGAAAATGTAAAAGTTACATCAAGTCCAATCTAGCTTCAAAACCCCCCCAAAACTAGCTACAATCTCATCCATACTCGGAAATACATCAGTACTGATAATAATAACTACATATAATCTGCATAAATTATATTAATAGCCAAACAACAAAAATTCTGGAGAAATACTGAGCAAAACCCTAGTTTCTAAAATGGACCTAGAAGATGACACCTAGGCCATGGGAACGGAGGAGAGGGGAACCCCTAGAACTATCTCGATGTCTTGAATCCAACGTAGTCGACGATTTGTCGATCCCCGAGCCATGGTCATCATTCTATGGCTCATTCCATCTAGCATCTAAAAGGCCTTCAAGGACACTCGTTGGATACCTACCGGGGGCATAGAATTCCAACCGTCCAACAAAACCTAGTTTCGGGAAGTCATGCAAATGTGTCTAGGAAGGTTCTAGCTGGGAATGCTAGCCATAAGTGTCCGATTGATGATTTTGCAAAGTTGACCCCCATGTTCAAAAATTTCACACTCCCTTACTGAGCAAAACCCTAGTTTCTGAAATGGACCTAGAATATGACACCTGGTCCATGGGACCGGGGGAGAGGGGTACCCCTAGCACTATCCCGATGTCCTGAATCCAATGGAGTTGACGGTTTGTCGATCTGAGCCACGGTCGTCATTCTATGGCTCGTTCCACCTTGCATCCAAAAGGCCTTCAAGGACACCATTTGGATACCTACCGAGGCCATAGAATTCCAACCGTGCAACAAAACTAGGTTCCGGGAAGTCATGCATTTGTGTCTAGGAAGGTTCCATTTGTGAACGCTATCCATAATTCCCCGGTTGATGATTTTGAAAAGTTGACCCCCATGTGAAAAAATTGCACACTCCCTTACTGAGCAAAACCCTAGTTTCCAAAATGGACCTATAAGATGACACCTGGGCCATGGGACCAAAGGAGTGGGGCACCCCTAGAACTATCCTGAGCCACTATCGGCATTCTATGGCTCATTCCATCTCGCATCCAAAAGGCCTTTAGGGACACCATTTGGATACCTATCGGGGCCATAGAATTCCAACCGTGCAACAAAACAGGGTTCCCGGAAGTCATGCACGTGTGTCTAGAAAGGTTCCAGCTGGGAACACTAGCCATAAGTCCCCGGTCGATGATTTTGCAAAGTTGACCCCTATGTGCAAAAATTGCACAGTCCCTTACTGAGCAAAACCCTAGTTTCGGAAATGGACCTAGAAGATGACACCTAGGCCATGGGACTGGAGGAGAGGGGCACCCCTAGCACTATCTCGATGTCCTGAATCCAACGGAGTTGATGGTTTTTCGATCCAAGCCACAGTCGTCATTGTATGGCTCGTTCAATATCGCATCCAAAAGGCCTTTAGGGACACCATTTGGATACCTAACAGGGCCATAGAATTCCAACCATGCAACAAAAACGGGTTCCGAAAAGTCATGCATGTGTGTCTAGGAAGGTTCTAGGTGGGAATGCTAGCCATAAGTCCCTGGTTGATGATTTTGCAAAGTTGACCCACATGTGCAAAAATTGCACACTCCCTTACTGAGCAAAACCCTAGTTTTTGAAATGGACCTAGAAGATGACACTTGGGCCATGGGATCGGAGGAGAGGGGCACCCATAGCACTATCCTGGTGTCCTGAATCCAAGGAAGTCATCGGTTTTTCGATTCGAGACACGGTCGTCATTCTATGGCTCGTTCCATATCGCATCCAAAAGGCCTTCAGGGACACCATTTGGATACCTACCGAGGCCATAGAATTCCATCCGTGCAACAAAACTGAGTTCTGGGAAGTCATGCATGTGTGTCTAGAAAGGTTCTAGCTGGGAATGCTAGCCATAAGTCCCCAGTCAATGAATGTTCCGAAATTGAATGTTGTAATTTTTTGAAAGTGTGTTTGGGGTATACCAACATGAGCGCATTGTCCATAAACTCTCATGCAAACTTTTTATGAATTTGACATTTTAATGCA
Organism: Larix kaempferi; assembly: GCA_027924585.1. NCBI lineage: Eukaryota > Viridiplantae > Streptophyta > Pinopsida > Pinales > Pinaceae > Larix > Larix kaempferi. The sequence goes on from BSBM01000792.1 coordinate 12,844,304, forward strand.
AAATCTTCTTTGCCTCTTAATGAGAAAAACCCTAGTTGGATACGGGTTCCAATAAGATGTTTTTTACTCCACAAATGGGTACTCATGCCTTGGCCATGATCATGGAAGGGAAACAATAGACTTGGGTCCTTGACCATGCTTAGAGGAGTGAACCAACAAACTTAGGCCCTAAAGATAACTTATTAGGCTCAAACTTCATGAATGTGTCATTGGACCTCCACATATGAAAATGAATGCATTGTGGGGCCTTAGCCATCAACAAGTGATGAAACAAGTGACTTATGATCATATTAAAATTTCTAAAGCTTAAGGGAATTGGCAAAGTCCTTTAACTAGAAAATGAGAACTTTGTAGGGGGTATTTAACATCTAACTAGGATACAAGTTCCATTAGTAGGTTTTGTGCACTATAAATAAGTGTTGAGGAATAAACATGGTTAGGGGGGAAATGGATTTAATTCCAAAATTAACATTCTTGAGCTCAAACACCATGACAGCATCCCTCTCATAGGAGTATTTGGAATTCAAGTTGAATATGGACACCATGATCAAGTCTTAGGCATCTTGGATAAGTCTCAATTCCTTAACTCTAATTGGGGGAGGGAAACAAGAGCATCAAGTATTAAACCTTCCTTCTCATTCTTGAGGATTCTTTAATGGGTATTAGGTCTTCAGTAGCATGGATGGGTATTGAACCCTTTACAATAGTTGAGATGGAAACAATATCCTCTCATGCTAAACCTTGCTTCTTAGGATCAAGCACCATGTACAAGGCCTTGAACCACATGTGTATGTTAATTATCACTTGCAAGAGTGATATGGGTACCATGACTACATTACTAGTGAACCAAGAGTGGGTCTCTAGGTCTACCAAGGTTAAGGGAGGACAACAAGGGTTTTTTTTCCTAAATGCTACTTCTCAAATTCAATATCCACGAAACACACCTAGAATCAATACAATATTTGTCAAAGATGCATTAAGGGGTTTAGAATATAAATTATGGTTTCTTGGACTCTTGTGCATATTTGTAGCTCAATGGTTTAGATACAAGTGTATGCACATGAATATATGAAGTTTTTTTGGCATGCATATATTAGATTTAGGTTTCTAGGTTTCATGGTGGCATGGTGATGGCAACAATGACCATGGGGATAGTAATAATGAGCATGGAGATGGTGATGGTTGGATACTTACTGGGGGCATAGAATTCCTACCGTGCAACAAAAACATGTTACGGGCATGAGCAACTCCTCAAAGTGTCCCTGAATGGCCCCGGGGTGTCGGACCAAGGTGACCACAACACCCAAACCATGGCTCGGATCGCAAATACGTCGATTTCGGTGGATCCGAGACGACGTTTTTCAGCTAGGAGTCCCACCACAGTGTGCCTCAAAGTCTCGAAAATGGTGTTATTGTGCCATCTCCGGAGCTAGGATTTTGCTTAGTGAAGGCCATGGCAATCTTGCTCAAGGGGGTCATTTCTCATCTGAAGGCTCTCGGGCGTGTATGGCCATCGTGAACACATCCACAATGGACACATGCACATGGGGGAGATGACGGAACCCCATTCCATTCACCGATTTGGGTTCCGTGCCCCTGGAGTAATTCCTCAAAGTGTCCCTGAATGGCCCTGGGGTGCCTGACCAAAATGCCCAAAGAAACAAAATTGTGACTCCGATCGTGAATCTGTCGATACCGATGGATTCGAGGTACCTGGTTACATGGGGGCTTCACTAGAAGGCAATATAATACCACGTTCATTCATATTGTGGTATTAAATATTCATGAAAACCTAAAAATTATATTGCTTATATATTAAGGGGCAAAGGGTTTTTTTATTTAATGTAACAATACAAAAATACTTTGGGTTCTTTTTTATATGGGCGGGCTGACAAATATCCACCAAATGAAGATGACAAGATCACGGTCGAATGAGAAATCGGGCTAAGGCAAGGCTCGGGCTTACCAGTATGTAGGGAAATTGCGTCTTGAGGCATGCTTGAGGCTAGGGGGTTTCGTGGTGAATTGGGTTTCCAGTCAATCATAGTCAAGAGACAATGGTCATTGATAGCCAATTCTTACCAATAGCACTCAACCAGTTGTTACCAATAGCCTTGGGAGGCTCTAAGCCTCTAGGGCCTGTTATAGGCCCTCGATAGGCCTTGGGGGCTAGAATACCCAACCACTCGTGCCTATTACAGGCCTTGGGAGGTTTAGTCATCCTCCTAGGGCTTGTTACAGGCCTTGGGGGCTTGGATATGTAGCCCACAATAGGCTTAGTCAGCGATTGGGGAACTACAACATGCAATCTAAATGTTGTATTGTGTGCATTGGCTCCAATGACATACAAGAAGTGATCTCCTATCTCTTCATTACATCGTTGGATGTTTCAAATCATAATGATATGTGGTTGAGTAATTGCATTGTGGGTGAAGTAATGTTCATCCACAATATACATTGAAAGAAGCAAGGTGCATTGTAGAATGCATGTGGAGTCATAAGAGGGGTATCATATCAATATACTAGGTAGAAATATAAAGGGGTATAAAAAATGTTAATGAAAAAATTGATACATACAATATCTAGTGAAAATAGGGATTTTTTTAAATTGGGAAGGCATATTGGGAGGGGGTTAAAAAAAATGATTTTGGAAGGTATTTTCCAATATTTAGTGAAATTATGGGTATTGTTTCATATGCCATGAATGAACGTGTTATGATAGTGGTTTATTGAGTGAATCCACCATGCTGGGTTATAGCTAGGAGACCCCCCCACACCATGCCTCGAAGTCTCGAAAACGGTGTTATTGTGCCATCTCTGAAGCTAGGGTTTTGCTCAATGAAGGTCATGCCAATCTTGCCCAAGGGGTCAATTTCTCGTCCGAAGGCTCTGGGGCATGCGTGGCCTCCGTGGAAACGTACCCAATGGCCATACGCATGTGTGGGAGATGACAGAACCCAGATCCGCTCGCCGGTTTGTGTTTCGTGCCCCCGGAACAAATCCTCAAAGTGTCCTTGAATGGCCACGGGGTGCCGGACCAAGATGCCCGCATCACCCAAAACGTGTCTTCGATCGGGAAACCATTGATTCCAGTGGATCTAGGACACTGGGTTTCAGCTAGGGGACCCCCCACAGCATGTCACCAACCCCCAAAAATGGTGCTATTGTGCCATCTCTGGAGCTAGGGTTTTGCTCAGTGAAGGCCATGCCAATCTTGCTCAAGGGGGCCATTTCTCATCCGAAGGCTCCCGAGCATGCGTGGTCACCGTGGACATGTCCGAAATGACCATACGCACATGTGGGAGATGACACAACCTAGTTCCACTCGTGGGTTTGGGTTCCATGCCCCCGGAGCAAATCCTCAAAGTGTCCCTGAATGGCCCTGGGGTGCTAGACCAAGATGCCTGCAGCACCCAAACCGTAGCACCGATCGCGAATCCATCAATTCCAGTGGATCCGGGATGCCGGGTTTCAGCTAGGGGTCCCCCCACAGCCTGTCGCCAATCCCTCCAAACGGTGTTTTTGTGCCATCTCCGTGTTAGGATATTCCTATACTCCATCCTAGTCCCACCAGTATTTTGATCATTTACATTTTCAGTCATGCATGCACTTTTAGGGTTTGCATGCATCCCAGTCATCAGTCCAACACCTAGCCCTCAATTAGCTAGCCCCTAAGATCTTCTCACTGATCAGTTTTAGCCCTCCAGTTGCTTAATGCGCCCTTCTTCCTTGATTTTAGGAAGCAACTCGCCCTTCTTCACCTACCAGTCCAGTTGTCTTCAGTTTATACTCAGTTACACCTACCAGACTCAGTTTGACTGATGGTTGACAGTTACTTGAGCATTGATGACTCCACTGCTGATGATGAAGACTTCCAGTTGTGCTTCGATGACACCAGTTGTGCTCCGATGACACTCCAGTGATCGTTTGATCACTCCCTGAAGGCTAATTCGAATTGCCACCTTAGGCATTTGAATCCTCATGCATTGTACTATTTATTTGTCCATATTGTGATTAATTAACTAGTGTGTGTGAAGTATTTTTGCTTCTATCCGAGTTCCACTATATTATTATTCTGTTGCTCATTATACTACATTGACCACTCTTCTTCTATTTTCTTGCTTAATCAATTACTTTCTTGTGAGGTATACATCATCTCTTAGATCTCCTGTGAGGATTTTCACATGGTATCAGAGCAGGTTGAGAGTATTATTTGTCTCCATTCTTGAGAATTTTTTGCAGGTTATTACCAAGATTTCGAGTGCAGTAGTTGCAGCAGTTTCTGCATTCTTGCAGCAGTAGCAGTTGCAGATATTCTCTATTGTTTTTGCAGGTCTTCTAAAGCTTCAATGTTTTTAGAAGATCCTCCTCTTTATCTATTCGACTATGTTGAATGGAAACTAAAAATGATAGCATATTTGAAGAGACATGATCTCTTTGATTATTGTTTTGAAAGAGAGTTCGAATCCTATGAAGAAAAGATTGACTGGTTAACTGAAGGTGGAAGAGCTATTGCAGCCATCATGGTTGCTATGTCTCAAAGCTTGGCATTCTATTCCCTTGATGATGTTGAATCTCCAAAAGAGCTATGGGCCCACCTAGATGAAAGATTTGGCAGACAGAATGAAGGGATTGGTCCAAACCCATTCGAGAGCAAGCAAAGTGTTGCATTCACCCTCCTTGATGATATCTCAGATCATGAACCAGTATCATCTCATATTGAAGTTGTCCACAAAGAACTTGTAGATTCTACACTCATGCTCCAACTTTCTTATCTTTATGTGCCATCTCACACTTTAGATATTGCAGAAGGTCCTAAATCCTCTCTTGCACTAGAGTCTGTTGGTTTGCATCATGATCACATGATTATTTCAAAGGTAAAATCAGCTATTGGAGGTAATGCATTCACTCTCCTCAAGCAATCACCTCTTATTTACTACTATATGATCATTATTCTATGCTTTCAGAAGGTTATTGAAGAATATGGCCATTGGCATTCGCTTGGGGTGATTTCTCATGCATTTACTGGTTTTGATCTCACCTCTCATGGTTCAAAGGAGATCTCAAGAAACCATGATTCAAGTCTTGGATCTAATTTGGATTCTAAGCAAACACTACTTGAGATAATTTCTCATGCATATGATGGTTTTGATCTCACCCCTACTGGTTCAAAGGAGATCTCAAGAAACTATTTATCAAGTCTTAAATCTAATTTGGATTTCAAGCAATCATTATTATTTGATGGTTCTTTTTGGCATAATCTCACCCATGATGGTTCGAAGGAGAAGACAAAAGACTATCTGCATATTCATGTTTTTGATCCTACCTCAGTTGATTTGAATCACAGGTTCAAGGATCATCCTCATACTTTTGGATTTGTTCTCATCACATTCGATCTGAAGAGCAAGTACAAGCACATGCTTTTTGAGCATGATCCTCTTCTTCCCAAGAAGAAGATACCTCCAAACATATGACCAAGCATCACACTTGCTTGAGTTTGGAGCATTTATTTTTTATGTGTGCCTTATAGTCTGTTTTGAGGGGGGGGTATTTTTCCCATGAAATTTTCCCCACTTCCTTGGATTATTGACTGTTATTATTCATTGTATTGGGTGACCTTTGGTCTTAGTTACCAGGGCCCAGGATGGATTAAGGGGGGCTGTTAGGATATTCCTATACTCCATCCTAGTTCCACCAATATTTTGATCATTTACATTTTCAGTCATGCATGCACTTTTAGGGTTTGCATGCATTTTGCATGCATCCTAGTCATCAGTCCAGCACCTATCCCTCAGTTAGCCAGCCCCCGAGAGCTTCTCATTAATCATTTTTAGCCCTCCAGTTGCTTAATGTGCCCTTCTTCCTTGATTTTAGGAAGCAACTCACCCTTCTTCACCTACCAGTCCAGTTATCTTCAGTTTATACTCAATTACACTCAGTTACACTTAGTTACACTCAGTTACACCTACCAGACTTAGTTTGACTGATGGTTGACAGTTACTTGAGCATTGATGACTCCACTGCTGATGATGAAGACTTCCAGTTGTGCTCCGATGACACTCTAGTGATCCTTTGATCACTCCATGAAAGCTAATTTGAATTGCCACCTTAGGCATTCGAATCCTCATGCATTGTACTATTTATTGTCTATATTGTGATAAATTAACTAGTGTGTGTGAAGTATTTTTGCTTCTATCCGAGTTCTACTGTATTATTATTTTGTTTCTCATTATACTGCATTGACCACTCTTCTTCTATTTTCTTGCTTAATCAATTACTTTCTTGTGAGGTATACATCATCTCTTAGATCTCCTGTGAGGATTTTCACACTCTGGAGCTAGGTTTTTGCTTAGTGAAGGCCATGCCAATCTTGCTCAAGGGGGAAAATTCTCGTCTGAAGGCTCCCAGGCATGAGTGGACACATCCTCAATGGAAATATGCACGTGTGGGAGATGACGGAACCCAGGTCCACTCACCGGTTTGGGTTCCGTGCCCTCGGAGAAAATCCTCAAAGTGTCCCTAAATGGCCCCGGGTTGCCAGACCAAGATGCCTGCACCACCCAAACTATGGCTCTGATTGTGAATCCATCAATTCTGGTGGATCAGGAATGCCAGGTTTCAGCTAGCCCCTTCCCCCCACAGCATGTCGCCAACCCCCAGAAACGGTGTTATTGTGCCATCTCTGGAGCTAGGGTTTTGCTGAGTGAAGGCCATGCCAATCTTGCTCAAGGGGGCCATTTCTCGTATGAAGGTTCCCAAGCATGCATGGAAACTATGGTCACATCCGTACTGTCCATATGCACATGTGGGATATAATAGAACCCAGGTCCGCTTGTCAGTTTGGGTTCCGTGCCCTCGGAGCAAATCCTCAAAGTGTCCCTGAATGGCCCCGCGGTGCCGGAACAAGATGCACGCGGTATCCAAACCATGGTTCTGATCGCCAATCCTTCAATTCCAATGGATCCAAGATGCCGGATTTTAGCTAGGGGACCCCCCACAACATGCCTCCAACCCCCAAAAATGGTGCTATTGTGCCACCTCTGGAGCTAGGTTTTTGCTCCCTAGCTCCTTCACTGAGCAAAACCCTATCTCTGAAGAAGGCACAATAACATCGTTTCCTAGTGTTGGAGGCACGCTATGGGGGGGGGGCTAGCTGAAACCCAATGTCCCAGATCCATTAGAATCGACAGATTCACGATCGGAGCCACGGTTTGGGTGTTGCGGTCATTTTGGTCCGGCACCCCGGGGCCATTCAGGGACACTTTAAGGATTTGCTCTGGGGGCACGGAACCCAAACCGACGAGCGGACCTTAGTTCCATCATATCCCACACATGTGAATTGCCATTGTGGATGTTTCCATGGTGGCCACGCATGCCCAGGATCCTTTGTATCGTAAATGACCCCCTTGAAAAATATTCGAAAGGCCTTCACTTAGCAAAACCCTAGCTCCAGAGATGGCACAATAGCACCATTTTTGAGACTTCGAGGCACGGTGTGGGGTGTCCCCTAGCTGGAACCCAGTGTCCGGGATCTACCGGAATCAACAGATTCACGATCCGAGCCACTGTTTGGGTGCTGTGGGCATCTTGGTCGAGCGCCCCGAGGTCATTCAGGGACACTTTAAGGAATTGCTTTGGGGGCATGGAACCCAAATCGGTGAGCGAAACGGGGTTCCTTCAGCTCCCGCATGAGCACGTGTCCATTGTGGACATGTTCACGATGTCCATGCACTCTCGGGAGCCTTTGGATGAGAAATTACCCCCTTGAGCAAGATTGCCATGGCCTTCACTAAGCAAAACCCTAGATCTGGGATGGCAGAATAACACCATTTTCGAGACTTTGAGGCATGCTGTGGGGGGGGCCTAGCTGAAAATCGACATCCCAGATCCACCGGAATCGATGGATTCGCGATCCGGGCCATGGTTTGGGTTCTGCAGGCATCTTGGTCTAGCACCTCAGGGCCATTCAGGGACACTTTGAGGATTTCCTCTGTACAGTTGGTGGAGGCAAAGATGTTGGAAATTGCTACGGTTCAGCAGCGCTTCATCCATGGAATGGGTAGAATTGGAAAGATCATGTATGTTTGTTTGTCTGCAAATTTAGTTATTTTATGTTTATATTTCCCTTTAAACATAATCGATCTTAGAAACAATCAAGTGAATAGCAGCTACAAGTTTATTTTTATTTGTGTTTGAAAAAAATGATTGATCCCAATTCTTAGATTTATACAAAAAAGAAAGAAACACTCTTTATGAACATCTTCAACCGTGTTAGTTTTACTCTGTATGCTCCCGTTTTGGTCGGAAAAAACCCAAAACGTTGGCTATACTAGCGCCCTCTAAAACTGGTTTTGTTACAGTAAAATAGTTGTTATCTCAAAAACTGTAGGATCCTTAGCTTGTGATACTTGTGTGCGAGCATTATATTATCCATGGCATAATGCATGCGGTGGTTATCAGTTCGAGCAAGTAATCCATTCCTCCGCTGCCATATGTGTTAACAATCCACCAAGTAATCGATTTACAAATGCATTCATTCTTTGTCATGTTTCAACAAATCTTGGAGGAATGCCAGTTTATGGATGGTAGAAAGACATTAAATGTGCCTATGTGTCATTATCTTTTCATTTATAGAGAACATGCCCTTCATTATTCACTTCACTGAGAAAAACACTAGCTCCGGAGATGGCACAATAAAACCCTTTCTGGGGGTTGGAGGAACGCTATGGGGGGCGGTGCTAGCTAAAACCCGGCGTCTCAAATCCATCGGAATCGACGAATTCACGATCATAGATACGGTTTGGGTGCTGCGGGTATTTTGGTCCGGCACCCCGGGGCCGTTCAAGGACACTTTGAGGATTTGCTCCGGGGTCACGAAACCAAAAACGGCAAGTGGACCTGGGTTCCGTCATCTCCCACATGTGCGTATGGCCATTGTGGACGTGTCCATGGTGGCCATGCACGCCCGGGATCCTTCGGACGAGAAATGACCCCCTCGAGCAATATTGGAATGGCCTTCACTGAGTAAAACCCTACCTCCAGAGATGGCACAATAGCAATGTTTCTAGGGTTTGGATTAACGTTGTGGGGGGGGATCTAGCTGAAACCCGACGTCCCGGATCCATCGGAATTGACGGGTTCGTGATCGAAGCCACGGTTTGGGTGCTGCGGGCATATTGGTCCGGCACCCCGGGGCCATTCAGGGACACTTTGAGGATTTGCTCCGGGGTCACGGAACTCAAACTGGCGAGCAGACCTAGGTTCCGTCATCTCCTACATGTGTGTATGGTCATTGTGGACGTGTCCATGGTGGCCACACATGCCCGGGATCCTTCGGACGAGAAATGAACCCCTTGAGCAATATTGGAATGGCCTTCACTGAGAAAAACCCTAGCTCCAGAGATGGCACAATAGCGCCATTTTCGGGGGTTGAAGGAACATTGTGTGGAGGGGCCTAGCTGAAACCCAACGTCCCGAATCCATCAAAATCGACAAATTCGCGATCGGAGCCACGGTTTGGGTGGTGCGGGAATTTTGGTCCAGCACCCCGGGGTCATTCAGGGACACTTTGAGGATTTGCTCCAGGATCACGAAACCCAAACCGGCGAGCGGACCTGGGTTCTGTCATCTCCCACATGTGCATAAAGGAGATTTCAAACTACTATATAGGACATTTTGTAGGGTTGTTTGGCTCCCGAGTGTTAATACATATGAAAAATGGCTAGGTAAATGTTGCTAATGAGATTAAATGAGGGTTGTGCTTCCTCAAATCCCTAGGGGCACACCTCACACAAGAGGTCATACACTTATAAACACATCGTGATGCTCCCTAAGCTATTGAGACAATATTGAGAATATGTGAGACATTATAGAGTAACACCTTTGACCTCCCAATGTTATGTAAACACATAAGAAAGTGTTTTACCATAAGTCAAATAGAGAGGATATGCCATAACACTGGTACCAACTGGATGTCCCCATTTTTATATGGCATATGGAAAGGTAGGCTTAGTAGATTGAAGGTAGACTGAGGGTATATTTAGGACCAAGAATGATGTGTCAAATCACAACACATCTAGGATCAAGGGATATTTGGCCTGCATATGAGCATATTCAAATATGATTAGGAAGTTATGAACACCAATTGTTGGTGTTCAAGGCCTAGATATGACTGTAAATATTTATCTTATTGGTGAGGATATGGTCACTATTTGGAGGTTTTGAACAAGAGAAAGAAAGGAGCTTTCAAAAAAACAAATAGGACATGTCTTAGGGTTCTTTGTCTTCCAAGTGTTGACACATACTTCATTAGGATATTTTGAGAACCATTTATGGATATGAGGGCCTTGTACATGGTTGGGAGGAGGACTGCAAACCTTAATAAAAATAAAGCTTCTAAGGGAAGGGAAACTTGAGGTTTTGAACTTACAGGTGTATTAATTACATAGGTTCACAACAATGAAATAGGCCTCAAATGACAAGGATATGTTTAGCCTCCAATAAATGATATGGTTGCAACTAGGAGTATTTTAGCACTCAATATGGGTTTTATGGCACTAAACATGGTCAAACGATGAAACCTTGACCTTGGGACCAATGAATTGGAGTGGTTGGTGTAAAACATCAATGTATTGTAATAGTAACTTAATCATAACTCAAACATCAAATAAATGATAAAAGATAACGATATCAAATAAAATATCTAACATGAATAAACAATCACATGGCTATACTATGTACCTCAAACAATTAGGCCTTCTGGATCCTTCCAACAAGTAGTGGTTTGATAACTTGGATAATTACAAAAACACGGAGGGAACTGGGATATGCATGTAGAAATGTTTACCTGGCTGTACAAGATCAAATATATGATCATATTCATTCGAAATAGAGGACTGGCCTTCCTCTAACTGGATTTTTTCAACAACTGCAAGTGATACATGATCCCATTCATCAATCCAATCCATTGATTCACACTCATCCCACTCACAACTACTGCAAGGCCCACAAAAGAAAGCAAGTTTCTGCGTCCATATTTCAAATAAGGGGTTGTTTGAGCTTCGAACCAAATGAAATCCACGAGTGCCTTGCACAATACTACAACTATAAGAACGTGATCAATCTATATCAACCACATGCTAGACATTTCTGACAACATGTCCTATACCCGTTGGTCTGTGCTGCTCCGTGATTCGATCTGACATTTTTGCAGAGCACCATTGAACTATGGATTCTGCATCCCGAATATGAGGGTTTGTCATGCACCTCATCTCCTACATTCGTAGGGAATTTTTGAGACATGCTACAACCCCATCATGCTCTCCCTTTCCATGCCCAGTCTAGAAATAGTTCCATATATGCAGCGCATCATAAGTCTTGTGCAAAATACTCAACCAATGGAATACACATGCATTTTTGAACTGGCCTGCACAACCATCTGACCATATCCAATGCTGATCCATCTATATACCTCTCTCCTTTAGCTGATCATAGAAAATTATGAAGCAATGTTGCACATAATGCAGTTCGTGGCACCTGTTGTCACTGATGTAGAAGTTGGTCTCTTTCAATATTATCCTCATGCCATTGCTGCTCTATGGCGCATGCCTATACGTGATATGGATCATTATGCTAACTTGGTCTGAATGGAAGTATTGACTTTGAATCTCATTATGTGGATGCATGGTGTAGTTTTTAGCAAAGTCCACAACCGACAATATTTTGCCATTGGGAAAGGTGTCCCTACACTGTTTGTACTGTTCATCCTACCATCGTGCTACATGGACATGTTGTACATGCTGCTTCGTCTTTTGGTAGAATTCCTTCATGAAATCGCAAATTTGTACCTAGTGCCACAAAACCAAGGGCATTAATACAATGTGGCATTTGCAATCTAAATATATATGTACAAATTCAACATGTACAATATGAATGTATGCAAAATTAGATTACCTGTGACTTCACCAATGCAATTTTTTTGCTTTCCTTCACACTATCTACTTGATATGTTATGTACTTGAAGTTCTTCCTTTCTACTGACATCCTCCCAAATTCGTGCTCCTCGGTTTCATGGATGCAACAGCTCAATAATGCAAATCCACTGCACCTGGAACATGTGCCATATAAACATGATCTTTTATAATATTGTTGTCCTTCAGGTCTTGGACACATTATGCTATGTATAAATTCTCTGGATGCATTTGGTGGTTGTAACAATGGGCATTCATGCACAATGTTAGTATGCAAATCACAAAATATATGTCTATATGTATCATAAATAGTACTCAAATTCTACATGGTATCTATAGCAACATGTGTTGCAATCAATGCAAATTCTAACATACCAGGGTTTGCATTTTTCAAAGTACCTTTGGACCAAGTTCAATTGTGTGTGCTCATTCTTGAACCTCTCGTAGTGTTCTGTTTGTGTCGTTTCAAGAAAGTGCTTGACATGGGGTTCACACCCCTTAACGCCTTTTCTCAACTTTAACACATCTCTTTGATTCGATGATGGTCTAGTGTTATCATGCCAAAAATTGTGTACTAGTTCTTTAACAACATCAATAAGCTTCATGTCTGAATGAAGTAACCTACCAACAAAGGCCAAACAATATTTTTGGCCTAGTGTCTCAAGTTTTTCTCTAATAGTACAATACTTTTGAAGAGTCTTTCTATATACTTTAAATATTTTACATGTGTGTGATAGCACGCGACGTTGACTTGTGGATTTGTCTACAATCGATTCCGACAGTACAGGACGGGACGCATTAAAATATTTTGTACGAGAAGTTTTTCCAATCAAATTAAATGCAGATTGTAGATTTCTAACAACATGATTGTTGGACTCTGAACTTCTAACTACATTTATGCCCAAAATTCTCCTAACATGAGGTATACAATGTGATTTTAACAAAGCCAGAAACAATTGACATTTTGTTACATCAGTTTTGGATTCAAAAAAATCTTTCATTATCCTGTTACAATGGAAATCAATAGTGCGTATGGGAAACTTACCTTCAAGTCCTGAAAATGAACTTTCATCCACATGAATACGTCTGGGATTTCTTTGTCGTATGCTTGATAGTTGACGCAAGGGTGTCAGAAAGGAAGTACGAGTCTCGTCACTAGTTTGTTGTGGCCCTTCGTTCACAATTTGGTCCTGCAAGGGAGTGTATTTGACATGTATGTGCTCTTCTTGGGGAGGTTTCCAATTAACAACCTGTTCAACATCCATCCCTTCATACTCGACATCAAGCAAGATTTGATTGACTCCAACCACTTCGTCATTGGTTGTTGATGGATCTAAGGCACTGACATCTTGATGTCTACGGTTTTCCATGTACAACCTGGACTTTTCTCTTATCTCATGGGAATTTTCAGGGGATGGCTCCTTCCTTATAGACTTTATTTTATTATTATGTTTGTTTCCCATATTCAATACGTTTTTTAACCAAACAAAAATATCACCCCTGCAAGAATGAACAAGAAATAAGATATTAAAACTCGATGTAGCAATTGATTATGTATAACAACATCTAGTGAGAATGTTTTCATATAATCTTAAAAGCTATTGAGAATGCCATAGTTATAAAAACAACATCACCTCTAGGAACTCAATTGGATGGTATTGGATGGTGGTATGGAATGTTAGTAGGAGCATATTTCCTACAAAAGGAGAAGATCCTACTCACTTCATTTTCAGGTTTTGGATGAGGGAAAATAGCCCCAAAATATTACTTGAGTTTGATTCTTTAGGTGTTTGTGTGAGTTGTTGTACTGAAGTCACGAGGAATTCAACAAATGTTTGTGTACTAGATGGAGTTATGTGATTATAAAAGCTTATTGGTGGTGATGCAAGCAAGTTTTTTTTATTATCTTCATGAAAGGTTCAAAGCATTGCTTGGTGCATGTTGTATTTTTTTTGTGGTAAGATGTTTTTATTGTCTATGTTGAATATTAAGAAGACTAAAATACATCTATGATACAATTCATGAAGAAAAACTAAAATAGATACAATTCAAACAAAGTGAATGAAGACTAAAATACATTTAACAAGAGGAAGAGGTCACCATACCTCAAGGATTATGATTTCTCTTTGCTTCAAATGTAAAATGCTCTATTGATGTATCCACTATATGTAAGAAGAGATCAAGTGTGTCCAAGCAGCATGAGAAATCAATCAAAGGAGCCAAATACAGTCCAATTGTTTTGTATTCAATCAAAGGAGCCAAATAGAGCCCAACTGGTGTGTATTCAATCCAAAGAGCCAACTAGAGCCCCAACTCTTGTGTATTCTATCCAAATTGTCAAAGAAACACCAAATGGTGTCTGAATTCAATCCAAGATGCAAATGGCTGTCGAAATTTGCATGAAAACAGCGAAAACATGCATGGAATAAGAGAAAAAATGCGGGAGAAGAGTGCAGGTTATTTTCTGAATTTTATGCTCAACAGGGACACACACGCGCTAGGAGCGCATGCGCGCTCCTATTGAATGTTAAATAGTTCAATGGGTAACATTTAATTCATTTATTTCCCAATAAATCGATATGTTTCGATTTGTTCCTAGAGTCCCTCCCCCATAAAGGCCTTGTTGATGCCTCGAAAATCGTATCATCAATCAGCAAGGGATTCTCCCCGGTAAGCAAGCCCAATTAGATCGCTCACCATTTGGTGTGGGGAATCCGTCCGGCTAATGGTTTCGGATACCGTGTAAGATTTAAAGATTGTGTTCTATACACCGGTTGCGGCCCAATCCACCATTTATGTATTTTATTTTAAAGATGATATGCAAGTGCCCTACGCTAAATGCAGGTAATTAATCTAAAACTGTATAAGCAAATCTAATCTATCCTTGCAAGGAGCAAACTATAAACATGAGTAATAAACCGAAAGAAACATCTAAAGATCAGACAGATAGCTATTTAATCATAAAGATGCAATTCCAGCAGAATATAAAAGATATCAAAGATAGCTTTGATTCAATTAACACATTCCATTACTCATTTGAGATAAACATCTTTGCAGAGAAAATTATAAGAACATTCATCACATAGAAGCAATTCATAATAGAAAAGAATGATCTGACAGTGATGTATAGATGACACAGGAATAATCCAGTAAACATTTAACACATTCTTCACACAAAAATGCAGTCTCCCAGACTTTCATTAGGAAAAAATCGAATTCTTTATACATGTAGCAAATCAGTTCACATACAAGACATAAAATGCCTTTTCACCTACCAAAAGTCCTTTCTCTATCTTCTATTCACCTATATATAGCTTTACAAAATGCTCCTAGAGTTACCAAGTGTACCCTAATCCCATGAATCTTTAATTTGTCATTTAGCGCTCAATTACAAAATTGGAATGATTCGTGAAATCCTTTTACACAAAAGACAAACAAAGGACAGATGTCTATTAACATGTTTTTACAATAAACAAATTAAGTCCCAGATGGCCCTGCTGCTTCATTGGGTCGCTCCTCCTCTGCTAATTTTTTCTCTCCAACAGGCTCGCTTGCTTTTGCTGATTTGTCCACTTCTTGAATGTAACTTGCCCATCGGCTAATTTCTCTTAGGATGGTTTTTCTTCTCGTTGATTTTGTCACCTTCCGTGCTATCATGTGCTTGCTCAAATCTAATCTGACACTCGCTACCCTTGCTACTTCCTCCTGCACACTGCCTTCTAGGAAATGAGTGTGGAAAGCAGTCTGCTCAATGAATTGATGGAGATATTCTGAGGTTATAGCCTCTATTTTATTTATATATTCTAACTATGTGTTCAAGTTACCCCGCAATTCTGTCATGCATTGCTCTCTCTCAGGGAACTCATAAATGATCTGAGGTAAAGCCATGTGACACTTCTCGTGGGTCTCCCGGACTTTAGAGTAGATAATGTGGCATTTTTTGATAGTCCTCTGGATCTCAAGGCTTAATCTATGACCACGATCCCTGCAAAACTTGAGGACTCCTACATCCATATCAAATTCCTCAGTAGTTGTAGCACGCAGGTTTGAGGGAAAACCATATTTTCCCTCTCTCCATTCAAATTTTTCTTTGATCTCTACCATGTGTTGCACATCCTTGTCCTTTATTTTAAGAGCTTCAACCTCAATGGATGCCATCTTTGTTATCATCTCTTTCATGCTGCATACTTCTTCAGTAATCAGCACTAGCAATTGATGAGTTCTTTCTTGCGCATCACAGGATCATTCGTAGAATGTGGCTAGATCTTCTTCCTCTCTGAGGGATCTTGCATCTTTCTCCCTCTGGACTCTGGAAGCTTCCTCATCTTGCTGCTGCTTGAACTCCTACTCCTTCTGGAGCTTTTCTTCTTCTTCCTTTTCTCTCCTCTTTGATTCTTCTGATTGAGATGATGTTGCTTCTTGCTCTTTTTGAATCAAACTGACAGGCTTAGGACCGAAACCTTTTCCAGTTTTCTTTCGGTAGCGTTTCCCTAATTCCGTTAAATTCTTGGCACTTCGGAAAAATTCCTCCTCTTGTTCCATTAGATGGGTGTACTCATAAGAAGTTTTAACATCAAGGCAATGCTTAACAACCTTTCCACAAGGATCATGCCTCCTAAAAGGCTTTGTGCCAAAATGAAAAATTTCCAAGCCCTGAGCATAGTTTTCTCCTTCTCTTTCCTTCGGGAGGCTATATGCATCGATGGTGAAGGGAATTGGCCGATATATACATTTCTTTCTCTCTGTGAGGGTCTTGCTAATTCCACCAGTGTTGAAGAGTTTCCTTAAGGCTTCCTTATGCACCACAAAATCTGTAACATACCAGGGAAACAAAAAAGGAGCTTGGGATCCTCCACTCATTTGGATATAGGTGCCTTTGGCAGAGTAGTAGTAATCTCCAAATTCCTCTATGATGGGCATGGCATTCTTAGACATGCAATTTGCTTCTTCTATAAAAATAAGCTGATACAGGAGCATGATGAGTTTCTCACAAATCTACTTGTAGTGATTTGCGTATTTGCTTGCCCATGTGGGCTAGTAGGCTACAAAGAGAGGAGTCTCTTTTCTATTCCACATACAACCCAAATCTGGGAAGGTGTGTTTTCTTAACAGGCAGTCCATCAAATAAGAAGACATGAAGAAGTCAACCTTCTTCTGAGTCAGTCCTCCTTGGGCAGTGGTTAGCTGCGAGACCAAACTTTCTGAAATTATGTCAGCCCAATTGAAAATGGTACCAGACATGGCCACATGGACTATTACTGGCACCCAGCCAAGCTTGAAAATATTTCCATTTGGCATGCCGAAAACCTGGCTCAACATTAAGACAATGAGTCTTAGTATAGGGAGTCTTTAGAAGGTTACTTTCATATTCATTGTTGTTACTTTGTCTGATTTACCTGCCACTTATCATCATTTTCCTGGCAGATTCCAGAGGGTCCACAGTTTGCTTTGCTGTCCAATCATTATCCAACCAAGTTCTTTCCTGGGGCAACTTGTAAGTGGTTGTGATATGTTCGGGTGCAAAAGATGCTAGGTCCATCCCAACCTTGTCATTAATGAACCTTGTATGAGTCTTAACATGAGGGATCATCCAGCCGATGACCTCAGAGCATGGGAATAACTCAGGACGAGTTGCTACCTTATGGAGGCAAGAATTCTTGATGTTTGAATATACCATAGTGTCTTCTAGGTGAGCTTGAGGGTAACTCTGATCTCTGATAAACCTGTATAAGTCACCCCACTAAAATTCTGGGGCAGAGATTCCTGGGGCTACTCCAGTGACAGCTTGCGTATCGCTGAACATGGTTTCAAGTGAAGTATCTAGCAATATTTCCACATCCAAATCCGATTCCACTAGCTTAGCTTTCCTCCTGGAAGATTTCCTATGCATGTTAAACCTGCGATGATGGGGTAACACAAATGAGGGGTCTGACACATTTTCGAGCAATCTTTTTAGCACAATACATCTTATGATTTATATTGTTACGCAGAGATCGAGCATACAAGAGTATTGGCTTTTGAATCAAAATGACCTTCCATAGATAAGGGTGACGAGGGAAAACTTTCAAACTAAAAATGCATGCAATAGCTCAAAATGCCATTCACCTAAAACGAGTGATATTAGCCAGCACTTAACCATATTTGATAAACAACAATTATTTCGCTATCATAATCTTTTGAAAGGAAAAGAAAAAACATAATTATACAAAGCGCTACTAGTGTGGGACATAAATGGCATTTCCAACATGGATTTATGGCTTTATCAGTTGGAGCATGTTTCATTTCCATAATGGTGAGTGCAGTTTCAGCATTTTCAGTTACTAGCAAACATTCGCTACATGCCAGAGTGTGTGCTATACAGCTAACACGAAATTCGCAGCTTTAAAACTATGATAAGGATTTTAGCTTTTAATCAATAGAAACCTCCGCGGAGGGGAGACTTTCCTGAGATACCGAGAAAGCAACAGCTAAAGGTTGGGATGCATATGCATGGAAGGCGGATTTCCTGGGTTGTGGCTTGATAAGAGAAAACGAAACCTTGTGCTTTTATTGGCTTGAAGGGAGGTTTTCCCATTCGGCAAAATGATTTCCTTATGCCATACGAAACTAACGGTCAAAACGAGTGTCTAAATGCTTTTGTCGAGGAGCAGAGCTTCAAATAGGGTTTTCTTTGAATAAAACAAAGGGGTGGACGAAGAACCACCTACCTGTTAACTTTGGAGTGGCTCCTAGTGGTTGCCGTGCATCCCTAGACGAGTGATAGTCCAAACAGCACTTTGACAGTGAATGGAGAACTCTGCTTTCCCTTGGTAATAGTGGAATGACCAACAATCCCATTCTGCGCATATATATAGGGAGGGCATTAAAACTGCATGGGGTGGCAGGTTGGCGAGTTAATGAGCATAGGGCTCAATGCAAATGAGCGATTAAATCCACACGGGATGGCAATAATGACTCACCAACTTTATACCAGCACAAATACCCAAAAATTGGCTTGCGCTAATGAGCGGTGAATGAAATGCCAACTTATGCACAGTAGGAGGCAAACATAAGGTTAACTCCTGTGATCCAGAGTTGCGCCAAAGGATTGGGGTTTCAACGGGAATTTTAAGATCATAGACAGCGCAACAGGCGGCGATTTTACCCCTAATTCATGTGACCAGAAGGTGCAACGAAGAAGGCAAGGTGCATCCGAGAGGGCGGCAGTTTTAAGGTTAGAAACTGTGCAACGGGCGAGGCTTTAGCCATAAAATTTGCGCTAACTGGCACGAAGTCAAAGGTTTGGGACAAAAGTGCAAAGGAGCGGCAATTTTAGCCTTAGTGTCTACGTAAAGGGAAAAAGAATTTTAAGGTTTAAAAAATGCGATGGTCGGCAATTTTAGTGCTGAATTGTGCGCCATAGTCAGCCAAAGATAGAGTTGAAATTTGCGCATTTGTCGCAAATTTTAATGTTAAAAACTGCGCCCAATACTAAAGATAACTTTTTCCCTTAGAGAAAAATCAAAAAAAATTGGAAGAAAAGTGAGAAGGAAAACTTGCCAAGTTTGAACAAAATTAAGCATCAAAAAATAAAAGGAGGGGCCCCAATATTTACAAAAAAATTGGGGGGAATGTTGCAGCAACAACAGGCCTTTAGGCCCTCTTCTAAACATTAATCCCTAAGTGCATAAGTGCACAAGATGATGATGAGGAAGAAGGTGATGATGATGAAGATGATCATGATGCAGATGAAGATGATAAAGATGATGATGTTGATGAAGATGAATATGATGGTGATGACGATGAATATGTTGTTGATGATGATGATGATGATGGTGATGAAGATGATGATGAATAAGAAGATGATGATGGAGATGTTGACAGGGAAGGGGGAGATGACAATGATGATGAAGAGGAGGACGACGATGATGATGATTATGATGGAGATGTTGACAGAAAGGGGGAGATGACAATGATGATGAAGAGGAGGACGATGATGATGATGATGATGTTGATGATGATGTAGATATAAGATGAGCTTCTCTAATTTTGGATATAAGGAGGATATAAGATGATCTTCATCTTCATCAACATCATCTAAATCGTCTTCATCATCATATGGAGCTTCTCTAATTTTGGATATAAGGAGGATATAAGATGATGATGATGGTGATGGTGATGATGATGAAGATGTTGATGATTATGATGATGATAATGCTGATGATGATGAAGATGTTGATGATGGTGATGATGGTGATGAAGATGATGATGATGATGGTGATGAAGATGATGATGATGATAAAGATGATGATGATGGAGACGTTGATGAGGAAGATGGAGATGACAATGATGATGAAGATGTTGATGATGATGGTGATGGTAATGAAGATGATGATGATGATGATGATGATGATGAAGATGATGATGATGAAGAAGATGATGATGATGGAGATGTTGATGAGGAACCTAGAGATGACAATGATGATGAAGATGTTGATGATGATGATGATGATGGTGATGATGATGAAGATGTTGATGGTGATGGTGATGGTGATGAAGATGATGATGATGATGATGATGATGATTATGATGGAGATGTTGATGAGGAAGGGGGAGATGGAAATGACGATGAATATGCTGTTGATGATGATGTTGATGATGGTGATGATGATGAAGATGTTGATGGTGATGATGATGGTGATGAATATGATGATGATGATGATGACGAAGATGATGATGATGGAGATGT
>BSBM01000792.1:12872500-12907500 GCA_027924585.1 Larix kaempferi
TTTTGCATGTACAACCTCGCATTTTCTCTTATCTCATGGGCCTTTTCAGGGGGCAGCTCCTTCCTTCTAGACTTTCTTTTATTATTACGTTTGTTGCCCATATTCAATGCATTTTTTAGAAAAACAAAAATATCACCCCTGCAAGAATGAACAACAAACAAGATATTAAAACTCGATGTGCATGATTATTAAAGCTCGATGTAGCAATTGATTATGTACAACAAGTACATCTAGTGAGAATGTTTTCATATAATCTTAAAAGCTATTGGGAATTCCCTACATATAACTACAACAGCACCTCTAGGAACTCAGTAGGATGGTATTGGATGGTATTGGATGGTGGTGTGGGATGTTAGTACGAGCAAATTCCCTACAAGGGAGAAGCTCCTACTCACTTCATTTTCATGGTATGGATGAGGGAAAATAGCCTCAAAAGACTAAGAGTTTTCAATTCTTTAGGTGTTTGTGTGAGTTGTTGTAGTGAAACCATGAGGAATTCAACAAATGTTTGTCTATTAGATGGAGGAATGTGATTATGAAATGTTATTGGTGGTGATGCAAGTAATTTTTTTTTATTATCTTCATGAAAGGTTGAAAGCATTTCTTGGTGCATGTTGTAGTTTTTTTTTGGTAAGATGTTTTTATTGTCTATGTTGAAGATTAAGAAGACTAAAATAGATCTATCATACAATTCATGAGGAAAAACTAGATGCCATTCAAACAAGTGAATGAAGACTAAAATACATTTAACAAGATAAAATTGTCACCATACATCAAGGATTATGATTGCTCTTTGCTTCAAATGTAAAATGCTCTTTTGATGTGTCCACTATATGTAAGAAGAGTTCATGTGAGTCCAAGTAGCATGAGAATTCAATCCAAGGAGCCAAATAGAGTCCAATTGTTGTGTATTCACTCAAATGATCCAAATAGAGCCCAAGAGGTGTGTATTCAATCCAAATAGCCAAATAGAGCTCCAAATGTTGTGTATTCTATCCAAATAGTCAAGGAAGCACCAAATGGTGTATGAATTCAATCTAAAATGTAAATGCTTGTCGGAATGTGCATGAAAACAATGAACAAAACACGATGAAGCAGGGAGAAAATGCAGGAGAAGAGCGCTAGTGTTTTTCTAAATTTCATGTTCAGCAGGGACGTGCACGCGCTAGGGAGCACGTGCGCGTCCCTGCTGAACGTTGTATAGTTCGGTGGGTAACGTTCACTGCATTTGTTACCCAACAAATCTAAATGTGTAGGTTTATTCCTAGAGCCCCTCCCCCATAAAAGCCTTTAGGCCCTATTCTAACCCATAATCCCTAAGTGCATTTAAGTGCTTCTAGGTGTTTAGGGGTTAGGGTTATAAGGATTGTAGATTAAGATTTAAAGGTTATAGGGATTATAGGCAAGTTATGGGGTTAAATTCCATCATCATCTTCATCTTCATCAACATTATCTAAATAGTTTTCATCATCATATGGAGGTTGTCTAATTTTGGATATAAGGAGGATATAAGATGATGATGATGATGATGATGATGGATATGTTGATGATGATAAAGATGTTGATAATGATGGTGATGGTGATGGTGATGAAGATGATGATGATGATGATAATGAAGATGATGATGATGGAGATGTTGATGAGGAAGGGGGGGATGACAATGATGATGGAGATGTTGATGATGATGATGGTGATGGTGATGATGGTGATGATGATGATGATGACGCAAGGAGGGTTTGATGATGATGAGGAGGGTATTCATCATCAGCACCATCATCATCTTCATCATCATTGTCATCTCCCCCTTCTTCGTCAACATCTCCATCATCATCATCATCATCATCATCATCATCTTCATCATCATCACCATCCTCCTCCTCCTCATCATCATCATCGTCCTCCTCTTCATCATCATTGTCCTCTCCATGATGATGATGATGATGATCATGATGATGGAGATGTTGATGAGGAAGGGGGAGATGAGGACGATGATGATGATGATGGGAGGAGGGTTTGATGATTATGGGGGAGAGGAGGACAATGATGATGATGAGAATGATGGTGATGATGAAGAGGAGGACAATGATGATGATGATGAGGATGATGGTGATGAGGATGATGACGATGATGGTGATGGTGATGACATCATGATGTTGATGATGATGATGATGAGGATGATGAGGATGAGGATGAGGATGGTGGTGATGATGGTGATGATGATGAAGATGATGATGATGGTGATGATGGTGATGATGATGAAGATGTTGATGATGATGACGATGGTGATGCAGATGATGATGAAGATGATGATGATGATGGAGATGATGATGATGATGGTGAAGATGATGGTGATGATGGAGATGTTGATGAGAAAGGGGGAGATGACAATGAAGATAAAGAGGAGGATGCAGATGATGGTGAAGAGGATGATGATGATGATGATGATGATGATGATGAATATGTTGATGATGATGACAATGGTGATGAGGAAATGATGATGATGATGATGATGGGGATGTTGATGAGGAAGGGGGAAATGATTATGTTGATGAATATGAGAACAATGATGATGATGATGAGGATGATGATGATGATGGTGAGGAGGATGATGATGATGGTGATGATGAAGAGGAGGATGATGAGGATGAGGATGAGGATGATGGCGATGAGGATGATGATGGTTATGGTGACGGTGATGATGATGATGATGATGATGATGGTGATGATGAAGAGGAGGATGATGATGATGAGGATGAGGATGATGGCGATGAGGATGATGACGGTTATGGTGACGGTGATGATGATGATGATGATGATGATGATGATGATGATGATGATGATCGTGATCATCATAATCATCATGATCATCTCCATCACCATCATCATCATCATCCTCATCACCATCATCCTCATATCCATCATCATCATCTTGTTCATCATCATCATCATCATGGTCATGATCATCATCTCATCAACACCGTCATCATCATCATCATTACCATCATCATCATCATCCTCACCATCATCATCCACATCACCATCATCCTCATCATCATCATCGTCCTCCTCTTAATCATCATTGTCATCTCCCCCTTCCCCATCATCATCATCACCATCACCATCATCATCATCATCACCATCACCATCATCCTCATCATCCTCATCATCGTCCTCCTCTTCATCATCACCATCATCATCATCATCCTCACCATCATCATCATCATCCTCCTCCTCCTCATCATCGTTCTCATCTTCATCATCATTGTCATCTCCTCCTTCCTCATCAACATCTCCATCAGCATCATCATCTTCATCATCATCATCATCTGCATCACCATCGTCCTCCTCTTCATCATCCCATCATCATCATCATCATCCTCACCATCGTCATCATCATCATCCCCATCATCGTCACCATCATACTCATCATCATCAACATCATCATCCTCACCATCGTCAACATCATCATCATCCTCATCATCGTCACCATCATACTCATCATCATCAACATGATGTTGATGATGATGAGTATGATGGTGACGATGATGAGGATGATGATGATGTTGACGATGGTGAGGATGATCATCATCAACATGATGTTGATGAGAGTATGATGGTGACGATGATGATGATGATGATGATGATGAGGATGATGATGATGACGATGGTGAGGATGATGATGATGATGGCGATGATGAAGAGGAAGACGATGATGATGGGGATGAGGATGATGAGGATGATGGTGATGATGGTGATGATGATAACATGATGATGAAGAGGAGAATGATGATAATGATGAGGATCGTGATGATGATGGTGATGATGAAGAGGAAGATGATGATAAGGAGGATGAGGATGATGGTGATGAGGATGATGATGGTGATGGTGATGATGATGACATGATGATGAGGAGGAGGAGGATGGTGATGATGAAGATGATCATCATCATCATCATCATTGTGATCATATTCATCATCATCATCATCATCATCATCATCTTCATCACCATCGTCATCATCTTCAACATCTTCACCACCACCACCACCATCATCATCATCATCATCATCACATCATCATCCTCATCATCATCCTCCTCTTCATCACCACCACCACCATCATCGTATTCACCATCATCATCATCATCCTCCTCATCATCATCATCGTTCTCATCTTCATCATCATCATCATCATCTGCATCACCATCGTCATCATCATCACCATCATCATCATCATTCTCATCACCATCATCATCACCACCATCATCATCATCATCACGACCATCATCATCCTCATCCTCATCATCATCATCATCTTCCTCCTCTTCATCATCATTTTCATCTCCCCCTTCCTCATCAACATCTCCATCATCATCATCTTGTTCATCATTGAACTGAACTGAGGAGATTCGAAACTGCAACCTATGTCTAGTCCCAAGGCTACCACCTTCCAGCTTGAAGTGCAGCTGACAATGGATGACCCAAGTGTAGTTTATTACCACCCTATTGTTATTTCGTTGCAAATTATATGTATTCTTTAATTTCATTTGTCAACTTTATGTATCCCTCTGTATGTTTTCTTTAATTTACTCTGTCAACTTTACGTATCCCCTTGACACATGAAATTAAACAATGCGTGCGCGCATCTACACATGCGCGTTCTTTGACACACGTGCATGGCTCCATGCGTGTGCGCTGCTAGAGACGTGTGCGCGTATTTGCTCGCATGCGTGACTAGATTCAAAAAAAATTGGCGCCCTTGCAGGTTTGGTATTAGCTTCGGATTGCCAAACCTTGAGGCTCGGTTTGATTTGGTCTGATTTGTGGCAGAACACAACAATTTCTGTAACTTCATTTTTTCACGCCTAATTCCGCATATGCTCCACTTGTGCACTACTGATAAAATTGCACACACTTGTCGAGATCTGTGTGCAGATTCTAATTATATATTTTTTGAATAGATCTATTATTTTTTTCTATTTTTAGTTCATTTTTAACTACACTCATGTCAAATTTGTAAAAAACATAGGTCGTTTATTTGGCCTATAACTTTTGATTGGCTTACCTATTTCGAGAACGGAAAAGAAACCACATAAGAATACAAGAATACCTACGAGCTAATTTTATTTTATTTTTTGATTGTGTTCAGACCATGATATGGTGGCCCAACACTTGAACATGTCGTTTTAGGGATTTACTGACTTTCGTAATTTAAAAAATATATAAAATTAACTTTTAAAATTTTGGAAAAATAGCGCCACACAAGATTTGTCTGTTACCTATACCTCTACATTTTTTTTCCTCATAAATTGACAATATACATAACAAACAAGTGGCTCAATCAAAACATGTGCATTATGTTTTAGAAAAAAAATAACATACCAATCTTAAAATAATGACATTTTGGGGTGGTTATACCATGTTTCCATAAATAAAAGTTATATATTTCGGAAGGTCATCCATCATTCTATGTTTCATCTTTTTACACCTAATTCGAAAAAGTTTTGGAGGTACCTTTAATAATTCATTTTAATGATAATATTTCTGTTTTTCTAGTATGTCATTGCAACTAACATGTCATAATTGGGTATCATTACCTTGCACCAGCCCCTAACATTTTCCCATTGCATCTAGATTCCTCAGCCACTTTTCAAATATCCTTACCTAAAACATCATTCAACCCTATGCAAAATTTTGCAAGGAACCCATTAGGTCTAAGACATTTGTCCTTTTTTACACTATGAAGGACTTCTTTCATTAATAGATACTTCCTTGATCAAAAACAAATTATCTTCCTCATTAGTAATGTAGGGTATATATAATGAATAATTCTTACCATTTCCATATCGTTTTCAAGTTCTTATGTTTTGTATTGGCTTTCAAAATGCTCAACACTAGCTATAACTATGTCTTTGAAACTTACAAATATTAAATTAATGTGAATATCATATATATCAAAAATACTATCTTACGAATATCATATATATCAAAAATATTATCTTACTTTTTAGTATGACTTTTTTATTATATATATATATATATATAATTTTTTATAACTTTTGATTAGAAATGTTAAAATATTATGAATATTAAAATAAATACGATTTAATAATTTAATGTTTTGGTATGATTTAAGATTGGTATGTCTTATATTATATTCCGTGACATTTCAGCATTCATTGAATTTAATTTCAGTTATATGAAACAATCATATTCTTAATATTATAGGAAACAATTATATTAATATGTACAGTATATATTTGTATAATACAAATATATATTCTGTTGAGTATATTTGTACAAATATATATGATTATTATTGTTAGAGATATGATGCTCTCCAGAGATGGATTTCATTCCATTTACTTTATTTATTAATTTTATAATATTTCTAATAAAAAATCATAAAAAAAATTATATATATATAAAAGACATACCACTTAACAATAACAGGTGTGGAAAAAACGAGGGGAACATCGTTGAACTCATTAGAGTCCACACCGCAAATGATTGCAACTGAAGCTGAGTGAAGTAGAGTGGTATAATCCATGAATCGATTAAATCTCATGCTCTGTAATTACATTCAGGGTAAGCATTACGCGCTTTAACAGCCTGGAGTCTGGACTTATTAATAATTTAATTCCATGGACTCCTCTCACCATTCTGTTATGCAGCTATCGGTCAAAGCCAATCCGAATTAATATGTCGTTGCTCGTTCGTCCAGTAGCCAAGCCCAAAACAAATCCGTCTTCGGCGAAACTTCTACTTTCAATTCAACCGTTTTTTCGGTAAAATAAAAAATGGGTTCCCGATATTCTTTACTCTGTGTGACCAATTCTATAGGTGATAAGCGTGTTCCGTTGGCCCTACAAGTTGGGGATGACATTTAGTAGTTTTCTTTCGAGTTGAAATCGTTTTTTTAGACACGAATTTGTCGGAATCAGTGTTAGAATTTTTAGAATCTCAAAAAATAGTATTAATTCTGCATAATTTGGATCATCTGAGGGTTTTCTAGGGTGTTGAATTCATCTCGATGTTAAAAAAAATGATTTAATCAATACAAATTGCCAGATTTTTAGATTTTATATCACCGGATTCCAACCAAGTTTTGGCAGGACGGACGAAATCGTCGAACTTTTATTACCTTTGGTTGCTCAACGTTGCGACATCAACCTAACAGATTTCTAAAATCAAAAGTGTAACTATGAGATCATAGGAAGTGTTTATTTCAAGTTTCGGTCTAATTCTTAAGAATATGTATTTCCTCCTAAAAGGTTATAGGTTCAAGTTTAGAGGGAGTTTAGGATATGTACCTTGTTAAATAATTTTGTTAAGAGGTTCTTTTAGGTTATGGAATGTACCTCCGTAAATTTTAGTAGTTAATGGTCTCTTCCCTTCTCGCACAAACAAGAGATCCCATATAACAAATTGATGTATGACTTGATTATGGCCGTAAAAATAGACTCCAGAAATCCTCCTATATCACTACCAAATTCTATTCATATGTTACTTAATCTTTTCATTAAAAATAATAAAAATAAACTTTCTAAAATTTATTATTTATAATTTTTATAAAAATTAAAAAATAAATATATTTTATAATTTTAAATGTAATTTTTATATATAATAATAATAATAATAAAATAAATTTTAAAGTTTTTTTTTTAATTTCAAAGTATTAAAAATAGCGAAACATAAATTTATAGAATAGCATACATATGATTCAACTTCCTTTATGATTCTAACCAGATTAAGTGATTTTAATATTATTGTATCTATTATTGATTATTTATGATAAGATATTTATGATTGAGAGCTTTGTGAAATCCATACAAACAAGAATTAACATTATTTATTCATTTTATCTCTTAAACTATGTAAAAATGTCTCTTAAAGTCGATGTCATAGCATAATATTCAATATATAGGTTTATTGATAACAAAATAAACACTATTATTTTCTCCATTAGTTGCTTAAGAATCCCACCAAGGAACAAAAATATTGCTACAAGTATTGCGGGATGCAATGTATACTTATGGATTTTGGGATTGGAATGAAGCATAACAAATAGAGGCTTTATGTATCCTCAAAATATTTGATCAGTAAAATATCATCACGAGGTTAGTGTTATTAGAAACATAAAAAATAAAGTAAAAGAGTGATAGATAAAGATGCATTGAATTGATAAAAGGGTGAATATCAATATGAAGAACATAGAAGTGAATATTTGATGATGTAAAAAAATAAATAATCAAAATCAAAATTTTGACAATTGTAATCACATTTATGTTTTCTTATGTTGCAAGGTCCATTTTTTGCAAGGTTGTATCTAAACTTAATCAAGAATGCACATGTACAACATATGAATGAAAAATAGTTGAAATCCATAAATGATAATAATTATATAATTGATTTAAATTAAAAAGAGAGTTATGATACAATGAGCCTCGTTATGGTATACTTATATGCATTGACTAGTCATGAAGATGACTAGTTGTGTCTAAAAAGATCTAACCACCCTAATTCAATTTTATGTGAAACTATATAGCAATGCATGACAAAGCTTGTGAATTGTATGTAACCATGTGGTAACCACTATTATGAAATACTCATAGTCCCTAGATTACATAAGCGTTCCCTACTCATAGTCCCTAGATTGCATAAGCGTTCCCTTTAAATGTGCTCAATGCCATACTTATAGTCTTCTTCTAGCTAAGGAATGTTTACTAAAAATTGTGTAAGGAGAATGGAGGAGAAAGATAAATTATAAGTATTTTATGTAGACTTTAAGATATTTTTTTCTTTTTCTTTAACTCTAAGGAGAATGGAATGATAATAAGAGGCATGGATAGAAGAAGCAAATTATTGGATTGTTGAATTATGTATTGATTGTTTTAGTAGGTACAAATTTTCTAAATGAAATCTAGAAAGTATTTTGTATTTTCCAATATATATGTCCCATATAAAGTGAGGGTGTGTTATTTGTAGGACTTACTATCCTAGGATTTCTTAAAGAAATTAAGTTTAATTGCAATGGAAACTTAATCACCAATATCAAAAGGGAAATTATAGATATAGGGAACTACAATAAGAAGTGATTCCTTGGATGACTTTTGTATTTAGAAAATAGATGAAGTTAGGTTAGTTGATGTGGATCCTATCAAACTAGAGCCAACATGGAGGTAAGAGAATTGGAGATGAATTAGTTAATTTCTAAGAGGATTTAGACAAATTTATTGTGGGAGAAGCCATTATGGAAAACCCTAAGAGAATTAGGGATTGGGTGGACTACAAAGGTGATTATGGCCATCTCCAAATCCTACTTCAAATTGAAAATGAGGATAGTACACCTCCTAGTGCTTTCAATTTTGATCCTTCTTGGTTTGAGGATGATGAGCTTTTGGAATTGGTCAAAATTGAGTGGAAAGGATATGATGGAATTCAAGGGATTTTGTTATTTTTCAATTTGCAACTAGTCTCAAGAAATTAAAATCAATGGTATCTTCATGGGCATCCAACAGATTCAAGAATTCTAAGTAGGAGTTAAAGTATGTAGAAAGTCAAATAGAAGAGTTTTACTTGCAGGACAATGAAAGTGTGTTTTGAAAGGGAACAAAGGCTAGATTCAATTCCATGGAGAAAGAAAGAGAAATAAGTTAACTAGGAAAGAATCAAAATGGAGGATGAAAGGAAATGTTGTTTGGTTGGCCAAGAGATATGGCAATACCATATTATTTCATCAGTATGCAAATCATAGGAAAAATGTGAACACTATCTCAAAGATTAATCTTAGGATGGAAGGAAAATAAGGAATTTCAAGGAAATTGTTGATGCAAGGGTGGCGAACTTCCATCACCTATATAAATAACGAAAGAGGGAAAACATAGTTCAAGTTATAAATATGGCTATATTCTTTCCTAGGTTTCTCTGAGTTAAACTAGCCTCTTTTTAGAAGGATAAGAGCCTTAGCCCTAATTGTTAGGCTATGGAAATTTTCATAGGTTTTTATGATCTGCTTTAGGAAGAGCTATTGAGGATACTAGATGAATCTAGGATCACTAGTAAAATATTAGGTTATTTTAATTCCAAACTTTTAGAACTTATCCCTAAAAAGACAACCATATCCACTTTCATGACTTATTCCAATTTTCTTATGCAATTATATATATATAATAATTGCCAAAGTGATAGAAACTAGGGTGAATAAATTTTCTTATGACATAAGTTCTCA
Organism: Larix kaempferi; assembly: GCA_027924585.1. Taxonomy (NCBI): domain Eukaryota; kingdom Viridiplantae; phylum Streptophyta; class Pinopsida; order Pinales; family Pinaceae; genus Larix; species Larix kaempferi. The sequence continues at coordinate 12,882,728 of BSBM01000792.1, forward strand.
CGATCAATTTGGTTTTTTGCACGGTAACCAAATTTATGAAGCAATAAGGTGGTATGGGAAGGCTTACATTCCATCAAATTGAAGAAAATGCCAACAATGGTTATAAAATTGGATTCATACAAGGCTTGTGATAGAGAAGGTTGGATAAAATTGAGATTAATGTTATTCATGTTGGGTTTAGGATATATATGGTTAACTAGCTTATGGGGGATTTTTTTAATTTGCAGTAGTAATCGATGGCCCAAACTTTGAGATTCTTTATGGCTCAAATTTGAGATTCTTTACTCTTTCTCGAAGTTTAATGTAAAGTCCTCTCTCCACTACTCTTTCTAATAAAATTGAATGATTGAGAAGAGAAATTTTGGAAGCGAAATGAAATAGGATAATTAGGGGTATCAAGCCAAGCACAATTTTACTCCCGGATGCGGGTGAAAACTCCGTCCACGTGACACATGAGTCCAGACACAGGACACCTGGACACAGGATCACGCCACGCAGCAGCGATGAGATAATCCAAGGTTTACGAGAGACATCAAGTCGTTGGGCTCTTTAATTCTCCTGCCCTCAACATCACCTCAACCATCCTGGATACCACTCACATGGCTCTCCGGCGCGTGAAGTTCAGACTACTAGATAATTGGCATCTCTGTCCACCTTACAAAGCTTTGTATTGGTCCTTTGTGTTGCGCATTCACACTCTCTTTGTTCTTCTCAAGGCTCCTCCTGCTCCAGTGCTCCTTGCGCTCTCGCTTTCCAGCACCTGCAACACCCTTACGTTGGTTCCCATGGGTCGGTCGAAAGGGACCAAGAGCAAACAAAAAGATGAATCTCAGGAGATAGGGAAAACCAGGAAGGGCCACGGTGCTGAGGTCTCTATTCCAGTCCGTTTACTCGTAGACAACTAGGAGGCAAGGATAACTGCGGACAATCTCTCCAACAGGACTCATGAGCAACCTTGGGATCCCTACTGGCTTGTAAAAAACATAATGGGTCAGCTTATGGATGACATGCTGACAAATTGGGCCACTACTCGTCACGCCACACAAACTCTGCGAGCTACACTGCCAAACATGGAAGCCACCCTCAGCAGCGTGGAAAATACACTCTACTGGGACTCCTATTCCCCCACTCATCACTTCTATCATGACCTTCATCCTAGGAGCAATGCACATGGCGCCACCTCTTCTGCTGTCAGAGTTAAATCCACCCTCGGTGCTCTGGCCACTCCACTTGGCATGGATATGATCAAACCGGGGGTAATGACTCTTTTATGACACGCAGTAGGGACCCTCAGAAGGGAAAGGAGCAACCACACTCCTCCTTCCCCATCCCCTCCACCTATGGCCTGATCCCCACCAAGCGTACACGCAATGAACCGACTGGCTTTGTTCCTGTTCCTAGGAAGACCGCACCCATGCCGGTCAAGCTCCTCGCTCATGCCACTTGGCCTCTAGTAAAGACTACTCTGCAACCTGTGAAAGCTACTCCGCCACCTGGGAAAGCTGCTTCAACACCTGCAAGGGATGGGAAGGACACTGACTGCTACAGTTGTACCATTCTGGAGGAGACTCCTTTAGACGCAGAAACCCCCTCTGCACCTGGTTAAGGAGGTTTTTCATAAGTCTCTTTCATGCCTTTTGTTTGTTTTTGATTTGCATATGACTACCAATTTTCTTCATGCCTCCATGGCTATGACTACTCTTCATATTTACCCTAGTTTCCCTATAATGGGAAGGGTCTTTTTGTATATTTTGAATCTGAACCTCCACGACTCTGCTGATTTCCATGGTTGGCACCTCAAGATAAGACCACCGCAGAATGTAACCACTACTGTATCTTTATTTTTACTTGTTTAATAGAATTTCGCATCTTTATGTCTAACATAAAGATGTGAAAAAGGTGGGCACAACTTTATGTCTAACTCATCTATTTTTGCTGATGCTACATCCTTATATTGTAGTAGTAAGAACAATTCTAAAATGATGTGAAAGGTTTCTCTTTAGTGTTGTTTTTATCACAAGGGATAAAAGCAAGGCTATGAAGAAGGGAAGGGAAAAGGTTTGTTGAATAAAAAATCAAGAAAAACAAAAATCCCCAAATGCAAATTAGGAAGGTAAAAAATAGATCTACATTATTTCCAATGCCATGATGAAGAGTGTATGTAAATTAGGAAGGTATAAAATATATCTACATTGTTTCCAATGCCATGATAAAGAGTGTATGAAGATGGCTTATTCCAAGTTTATTTCCAAGAAAAATAAAGGATCACGAAATGTCATTTATTTAGCCCAATAGTTCTTGGTAATAACCATGATTATTACGTCCTAGGATAGAGGCTCACCCCGGTGGGATTTGGGACATCTCAGCCTCTACTGAGTCATAAGTTACTGGTATATCTCGCTTATGGGCTATTGGATATACCCTTGGGAGGTTGTTGGGAGAGCGCACAAAGTTGCTCCCCAAAACTGTTGCAATGAGGTTGCACTAGCGAGGAAAAAAAACCCGCGCATGCACCTAAGGTAGCGCGCATGCGCCATTAGGTTCGGTACCGAACTGGGGCGCATGCGTGTTACTAGCACGTGCGCAAAAAAATATGCGTGCGTGCCCTTGTTAAGATATTAAAAAAAAACAAACCCGATTTCTTTTCATTGTGTCCATTCCAACCGAACGTGAATCAACCACCACGTGCATGGAGCTAGAACCAACCAAGCGCACCATTTCCACTCAAAAACCATCTTCATCCATCCACCAATTGCATTGGATAGGTAAATGCCATTTTTTTTCATTTTATTCATTGTTTTTGTCATTTATTCATTTTTGTGTGTTTATTAAATTTGTAATAATCCCCAAATTATTATAATAATAGACAATTTTTCAATTGCAGAGTGTAAACCCACACAATGAATGAACAAAATGTTAACATGGAGTCCGGTGGAACCGATGAAAACCCTCAACAAAATCCAAATTCTCGAGAAAATAAAAACCCCCAACCAAATTTTGACCAAGATGACTTGAACCATTTTGTAAATGAGATGAGAGTGCACACTCGAGAACTAAGAAACACAGGGCAACCATTTTGAGTGTCCCTTGCCACCTCAATTGAGAGCTCAATTGACTCTATCATCCATGCACATCGCCAATTGACTGACATGACTGAATATAGATCTAGGATGCAGGAGTATTATACCACGGGAATTTCCAAGGAGGAAATAAAAGATTTGAATATTACAAAGGCCCAATTGTACAGTATGTTCACCGATCCAAGAACACAACAACCACCAGACATTAAAAAGCCACGTGTTTGCATGGATTGGTGTCATTTCCAACCATGGAGGGACAATTGGATGCAAAGGTGGTTCATGGTTTATGATAAACCTCCCTGCAATAATAGGGAGGTTCCACAGTACTTCCTTCGACAACTGTGGGCTGATTTTTCCCTCAGTTTACATGTCAACTATTTTGACATAGCCGAGTTCCAGGGTGTTGTGCGTGGCTCTGCCTAAGATCGACCTACTGCTAGGAGGAACCCACTGAGAGGGCCACCAGCTCCTAGGCGCGGGCCCAACCCTTCTCCCCAACCGCCTCAGTTACCCCACAAACTTGATCAGATCGAGGACACGATGAGGAGTGTTGCATGTGGACTACTTAGACACACTGCCTTTGTAGCAGCTACTATAGTGGAGAGATAGGCTAACCCTGATAGAGACGTAGGTGCAAGGCCTTCCCGACAGAGTCAGGATAGACCTGTGACCGGTGGTAGCCATGTTGGGCCTTCTAGTTCCATGGGGACCATGCTACATCTTTGTCCCCATTGTGGGCACACTTGCCCTGGCCCGATCGAGGGTTTCGATATGGAGCAGGTTAGCACTTTTTTTAATGTGTTTTCAATCATCACTTGATAATTTGTAAAGTAATTTTAAAGTATTTGTACATGACATAAACTATTATTTCAATGTACAACTATTTATAGTTGAGACACCATCATGGGAGAACGCAGCATCTCCCAACCTGGATGGAGCAATGGAAGCTGCAACTAAGATTGTGGCACCTCACACAGAGGTATTTTCAGTATCCCACACAATATTGTTATTACTTATGGCATTTCTATTTTTATGTATTTATATTTATGACATACATGATAGTTCGTACAATATTTTTTAATATTTTGATTGACTGAATAATTACTAGTTTAATATGTTTATAACGTGCATGCGTTTTGGTGTCCAAAGGTATGCACGTAGTACGATGACCAGCCATCTCCTCCAGGGGTCGACAGATCACCATATACACAGGTGCAATGTGTAGTTAAAAGCACGCTTTTAATTTGAAATGTTATGACATACTATGGTTTAATTTGTTTTTTATTTCATAAACTATGATACTATAAATTTGTATGCAGGGGCCGCCAACAGCTGCAGGCCTTTTTAGTCCCATGTTTCCACCCTCTCCAATGAGTCGTCCCCCTCGCCTCCATCCAAACCCCTCCCTCCGTCCACCCCCTCCCTTTCATCCACCCTCCCCTCTCCTTCCATACTCTCCCCTCCGTCCATCCTCCCACATTCGTCCACGCCCCCCATCTATACATCCTCCCCCATTCATCCACACCCCCCCCACCCCGTTTATCCATCCTCCCACATTCGTCCACGCACCCCCTTCCATCCAGCTTCTCCCCTTCATCCACAACCTCCATTATATCCATCCTCCTCCCTCTATCCAGGACCGACCTCCCATTCACCATACCTCAACATCCCCCTATCCCTTTTGGGTTGATACCCCCTATTGTACAGCTGATAGGGATTTATCGTCCACGATGTCCTCATCCAACCCATACCACCATGTCCTCTTCCACCACATCATCTCCATTTCCCGCCACTATTGTGGCAACTACTATTCCATCATTTTCCCATGCATCTACTGTGGTCGCACCCATAGTTCCTCCATCTACATCTGTGCCTCCCCCCCCATGACTGCATTGGAGCAGGTTGTCCAGCCAACTGCTCCACCTGCTAGCCCAAAATCCCAACCATGTCCATTGTTGGAGGTGTTCATGGTGAGAATCAAGTTAATTTATGAAAATTTTTTGATGCATTAACCAAAATTAATTTAAGCAATTATTATTTTTCAATGAAATGATTATCGTAAATGTTGTAGGGTGGAATTGCTAAGAGGCTCAACAGATCCAGGACACCTGCTTCTCATCTCCCACTTGCATCAGCGGTGAGTTATTTAAGATTTGAATTGTACATTCATTTTTTAAATGTGGTAAATGTTACAAATGCTTGAAACTAATGGTATCTTATATCATTTGTTTCAGAGCGTGGAGAGATAGTCTACTCCTAGACGAAAGAAGACTCGAGATAGCAGTAGCTCCAAGAAGAGAAAGATCGATTTTGGAGATGCACCAGGGAGTGACCGGGGTGGTCACAATGATTGACACGCCATGTTATCTACATTAGCCACGATGTGGCACCTTTGGGCACTAGTTTTTGTGTACTTTGTATCTACGGCACGGGTTGCCATGTATTTTGGATCTACGAGACGAGTTGTCAAATTTTGTATAGGGCACTAGTTGCCATGTATTTTGGATCTACAACATGAGTTGTCGGATTTTGTATAGGGCACGAGTTTCCATCGTATGTACATTGGGAACCATGTTCCACTATTTTCCTGAAAATTTATATATTTGTTCGAGTTTTGTTCCACTATGGTTTTATCTCATAGATTTATATATAGTTTTGTTCGAGTTTTGTTCCACTATGGTTTTATCTCATAGATTTATATATAGTTTTGTTCGAGTTTTGTTCTATATATGCGTATAACGATTTGGATTCAAATGTATGTCATGGCAATTTTGGATGAAACCTAGAGCACCATTTTAGGGTTTTTATTGCAACGACAACAATTATTAAGGCCAATATTTCAAACAAGATGTAAGTTTAATCCTAAATAAAAACAAAGGTGATTTTGGGAGGACCATTTTTTTATTTGGAGATCAAGTTCACTTGAATCCAAGACAAGTTCTCTCATAGCTAAGTTAATATTCTGACTACATAGTACTCTAGGCAACTCATCCATCCATAAAAAATCATAGCACTCTCTTCCACTACCCTACTTAACACAATGAATATATTCTCTTTCTCTACTCAATAATCCCTTCGGGATATTGTTCCCTTACAATGGTCTTTAGTATAGGTAGAAACAATCAAATCCAATAAATTATTTTAGGAAATAACTAGATAAAGACTACAACTTGTTTCCTAAGCAACCAATGAGAAACATTAACCAACATGTGAACAATTTCTACATTTCCTATGCTTTAATATGTTCATCTACAACCCCTCTCTCTCTCCCCCTACATCTACAAATTCCTCTTTTATACTACTAATTCTGTCATTTTCAAATTTGGTTAATGGGTAACAAATATAGAGAATACAATAAGAGGAGTGGAGAGTATGAACTTGAGAATTGGAGAATAATGGGATAATGATCCCCAATGAGGTAGGAGAATGAAGTACTCCTCACACTTCTACAAACTAATTTTACTTTTCCCAAGCTTGCATAACTACATAAGGTAGACTTCCTCACCAACTTCCAGATGAATTTATGATTGGATTCATAGGTAAAGGAAGTGGATGAACTTTATTGAAGGCACATGATGAAAAGGTGGGAGTTCTTAGAATGAAACTTGGTAATGGACGATTAATTTCTCATAAGATCCCTCTATGTTTCTTATCCAATGGAATCACAACCCATCCCGTGGTCTTTGCAACCATCTTTCATTGCTATATATTAAATTCTAACATTAATATTTTCATAGCTTTGAGTTCATCATGGTAAGCCTACCACATCGTTCATACAAGTGTATTTACAACATCTACATGACTAGCCATTCATTAGTTGAGGCTTGGCCCTGAGATGCATATTTAAAACATTTACACATGGTGTCATTTATTTTAGCTTACATGGATCAAACCCATTTACGATATGTAGACAATTTGATACAACACATTCCATGTGTCAAAAGCAAGGTATTACATGAATCTACTCCCCTTTGGAATAACATTGGTTTCAACGAAGCTTGAGATCAAAACCGAACTAGGTACACCTTTTTCATGGCATCCTCTATTTCCCACATAACATCATTGGGCCAAAGTGCTTCCAATTTGTGAAAATCCTCACAGCAGATCTAAGAGCTGATGTATACCTCACAATGAAAGAATTTAGGAATAAGATTAAGATTGAATAATGCAGTAAGAGAGCAACAGAATAATAATACATTAGAACTCGGATAGAAGCAAAATAACTTCACACACACTAATTAATTAATCACAATATGGACAAATAAGTAGTACAATGCATGAGGATTCGAATGCCAAGGTGTCAATTCGAATTATCCTTCATGGAGTGATCAAAGGATCACTGGAGTGTCATCAGAGCACAACTAGAAGTCTATCTCATCATCAGTGGAGTCATCAATGCTCAAGTAACTGTCAACCGTCAGTCAAACTAAGTCTAACTGAGTGTGGTAGGTGTAACTGAGTGTAACTAGAACTAACTGAATGAAGGAGGCTCAGTGGAGGGCGCATGAGGAGCTAACTGAAGTCAGAATAAGCAGTCTAGTCACACTGGAGGTCCATCGGAGTGGTAAGGTCAGTTAAGAGTGAGTCAAGCCTAAAATCAAGGAGAGAACTTAGTTAACTGAAGACAATTGGACTGGTAGGTGAAGAAGGGCGCCTTTATCAAGTGGATGGTGAGATGTGGGTGCATCACTGGCTAGGAGGGCTCAATATGAGTGGAAATAAGCTCTCGAGTGATGTAAGACTAGGGAATAGGTGCTAGAGGTATTAACCTGATGACTGGGAAGCATGCGGATGCATGCAGAATGCAGGAATGCATGAAAGACTGAAAATGCAAAGGATGAAAATGCTGGTAGGACTAGGATGGAGTATAGGAATATCCTAACACCCCCCCTTAATCCATCCCGAGCCCTGGTAACTGAGACCAAAGGTCACCCAATACAATGAATAATAATAACAGTCAATAAACCGAGGAAATGGGGAAAACCTCATGGGAAAAATACCCCCCCTCAAAATAGATTGTAAGGCACACACAAAAATAAATGCTCTAAACTCAAGCAGGTGTGATGCTTGGTCATATGTCTGGAGGTATCTTCTTCTTGGGAAGAAGTGGATCATGCTCAGAAAGCATGTGCTTGTACTTGCTCTTCAGATCGAATGTGATGAGAACAAATCCAAAAGTATGAGGATGATCCTTGAACCTATGATTCGAATCAACTGAGGTAGGATCAAATCTATGAATGTGCAGATAGTCTTTTGTCTTCTCCTTCGAACCATAATGGGTGAAATTATGCCAAAAAGAACCATCACATGATTGCTTGAAATCCAAATCAGATTTAAGACTTGAAGAATAGTTTCTTGAGATCTCCTTTGAATCAGCAGGGGTGAGATCAAAACCATCATATGTATGAGAAAATATCCCAAGTAGTGATTGCTTGGAATCCAAATTAGATCCAAGACTTGAATCATGGTTTCTTGAGATATCCTTTGAACCATTAGAGGTGAGATCAAAACCAGTGAATGCATGAGAAATTATCCCAAGCGAATGGCAATGGCCATTATCTTCAATAACCTTCTGAAAGCATGAAATAATGATCATATAGTAGAACATAAGAGGTGAGTGATCAAGGAGAGCGAATGCATTACCTCCAATGACTGATTTTACCTCCGAAACATTCATGAGATCATGATGCAAACCAACAAACTCTGGTGCAAGAGAGGATTTAGGACCTTCTGCATTTTCTAGAGTGTGAGCTGGCACAGAATTTGAAATAGAAGAAATTTGGAGCATGAGTGTAGAATCTGCAAGTTCTTCTTCTTTGTGGCTAACTTCAATATGAGATATGTTTGATACTGATTCATGATCAATGAGATCATCAAGGAGGGTGAATGCATCACTTTGCTTAAATGCAGAAACTGCAAAAACAATAGAAAATATCTGCAACTGCTACTGCTGCATAAATGCAGAAACTGCTACAACTACTGCACTCAAAATCTTGATAATAACCTGCAAAAAACTCTTAGGAATGGAGATAAACAATACTCTCAACATGCTCTGATACCATGTGAAAATCCTCACAGCAGATCTAAGAGCTGATGTATACCTCACAATGAAAGAATTTAGGAATAAGATTAAGAGTGAATAATGCAGTAAGAGAGCAACAGAATAATAATACAGTAGAACTCAGATAGAAGCAAAATAACTTCACACACACAAATTAATTAATCACAATATGGACAAATAAGTAGTACAATGCATGAGGATTCGAATGCCAAGGTGGCAATTCGAATTAGCCTTCATGGAGTGATCAAAGGATCACTGGAGTGTCATCGGAGCACAACTAGAAGTCTATCTCATCATCAGTGGAGTCATCAATGCTCAAGTAATTGTCAATCGTCAGTCAAATTGAGTCTAACTGAGTGTAACTGGAACTAACTGAATGAAGGAGGCTCAGTGGAGGGTGCATGAGGAGCTAACTGAAGTCAAAATAAGCAGTCTAGTGGCACTGGAGGTCCATCGGAGTGGTAAGGTCAATTAAGAGTTAGTCAAGCCTAAAATCAAGGAGAGAACTCAGTTAACTAAAGACAACTGGACTGGTAGGTGAAGAAGGGTGCCTTTGTCAAGTGGATGGTGAGATGTGGGTGCATCACTGGATAGGAAGGCTCAATCTGAGTGGAAATAAGCTCTCGAGTGTTGGAAGACTAGGGACTAGGTTCTGGAGGTATTAACCTGATGACTAGGCAGCATGCGGATGCATGCAGAATGCATGCTGCATGCAGGAATGCATGTTGCATGTAGGAATGCATGCAAGACTAGAAATGAAAAGGATGAAAATGCTGGTAGGACTAGGATGGAGTATAGGAATATCCTAACACAATTCACCTTTACCTATTCATTAAGAACATGATTTTTTTTTTTTTAAATGGTGGAATCACATACAATCCATAACATACTATTAACTCATTTTAATAGGTCACAGGATTACCCCATAAACAATTAGTAAAATTGATGTTCTTGCATGAGAGATACCATGAGTTGGCTGACAGGTGGAAATTCGAATATGGTATAAATCATCTGTCATCCACCATCAACCTAATGCACTTTGTCTCATTGTCACCATCACCATATCTATCCTCACATCCATTATTACCATCGTCATCATTGTTCTCATTGTCACCATTGTCTCCATCATGCTCATTGGAGTCTAGGCCATTTAGCCCCTTTGTTTATTGTGAAGAGCCATCCACAAGAAACATCGGATTTTTAATGGAACCTCCCATTGCAAAACAGAACTGAGCCACCACTGATGTATACGGTAAGTGGAAGAGTCGGCAATAGACCAATAAGCATGACAAGTTTGTAATACTTATCTCTAAAATAACACTTACAACATTCATGATAATTTTTTCTTGATCATATAAGGATCTAGAGTTTGATTTAAAAAATTATTTAATTTTAGAGATTGAAAAAGAATTAAGTTTAATATTTTCAAAAAAAGAAATTTAGTTGGTTTTACTAAAAAGTTAAAATAAATATATATATATATATATTTCAAGAGAAAAAAAATACCATTTTCTTGTTATTATTGTGAATCAAAGAAAATGTGAAAGTTACATCAAGTCCAATCTAGCTTCAAAACCCCCCCAAAACTAGTTACAATCTCATCCATACTGGGAAATACATTAGTATTGATAATAATAACTACATATAATCCGCATAAATTATATTAATAGCCAAACAACAAAAAATTTGGAGAAATACTGAGCAAAACCCTAGTTTCTAAAATGGACCTAGAAGATGACACCTGGGCCATGGGACCAGAGGAGAGGGGAAACCCTAGAACTATCCCGATTTCTTGAATCCAATGTAGTTGACGGTTGGTCGATCCCTGAGCCACGGTCGTCATTCTATGGCTCGTTCCATCTAGCATCCAAAAGGCCTTTAAGGACACTCGTTGGATACCTATGGGGGGCATAGAATTCAAACCGTGCAACAAAACTGGGTTCCGAAAGTCATGCAAGTGTGTCTAGGAAGGTTCCACATGGGAATGCTATCCATAAGTTCCCGGTCAATGATTTTTCAAAGTTGACCGCCATGTTCAAAAGTTGCACACTCCCTTACTGAGCAAAACCCTAGTTTTTGAAATGAACCTAGAAGATGACACCTGGGCCATGGGATCGGGGGTAAGGGACACCCCTAGCACTATACCGATGTCCTGAATCCAATGGAGTCAACGGTTTGTTGATCCGAGCCACGGTCTTCACTCTATGGCTCATTCCATCTTGCATCCAAAAGGCCTTCAAGGACACCATTTGGATACCTACCGGGGCCATAGAATTCCAACCGTGCAACAAAACCGGGTTCCGGGAAGTCATGCATGTCTGTCTAGGAAGGTTCCATCTGGGAACACGATCCATAAGTACCTGGTTGATGATTTTGCAAATTTGACCCCCATGTGCAAAAATTGTACACTCCCTTACTGAGCAAAACCTTAGTTTCTGAAATGGACCTATAAGATGACACCTGGGCCATGGGACCGAAGGAGAGGGGCACCCCTAGAACTATCCTGATGTCTTGAATCCAACGGATTTGATGGTTTGTCAATCCGAGCCATGGTCTTCATTCTATGGCTCATTCCATCTCACATTCAAAAGGCCTTCAGGGACACCATTTGGATACCTATCGGGGCCATAGAATTCCAACCGTGCAACAAAAACGGGTTCCCAGAAGTCATGCATGTGTGTCTAGAAAGGTTCCAACTAGTAACGCTAGCCATAATTCCCTGGTCGATGTAATGTACCCATCTGCTGACCCACTAAGAGAGGGAAGATGATAACCATATGTGGGGCTTTCTCATTCTATCAACCCATTCATTAGAATGATATGAGTAAAGCATTTGTGTGCAGATGTAAAACTAATCAAGTATGCACAACGGAATTTAACTTATCCACACACATTACTCATACATACAACATATCAACAGTCATCAAATTAATACATGACAGAAGTAAATACATAGATAGAAAAACACTTATCTCCATTTTGCAATTGTCCCAAACAACTAGCTATGTTGTTGCAACGTTCCACCCAACCATAGTCTAGTTGTGTTCATCAATCTCTCAACACAACTGCCACCCCCGAGCTGGGCATGATTCCTTCAAGGAAAAGGGGACATTCACTCTCTCACAACCAATTAATCATTCCATCTGAGCCAAGCTAGTCCATAGCTGGGTTTATCAGGCTACAATTGAACCCTAGATGATTGCACTCAAGCTCAAGCCCAAGCCATGGTTACCCATACCCATACCCAACATACTCTTCTCTCACACAGTAAGCACAAACAGGGGGCAGGGACACACATTTTAAACACTGGGATTTACAAATAAGATGGCCATGGGTTTTCCCAAAAACGTTCCCAACCAAAAACGGATTGTGAGATGGGGCAAACAACCACAGGGAGGAAAAACGATTTCTTCCCCAAATATCTCAGCCTTCAACAGCCCAAAACGGTCTCTATTGAACCCCCGTTTGATTTCCCCTTCTTCCCCACTAGTATACAACATAAAAATGCCATTCTCTATTGGGTGAATGAAGAAAAACGCAGCAAACATGCCTGGAAAACGCCCAGGTAGCTCTAAACTCGTGAGGGAGAAAGAATGATGGTTGCATAATGGCTTGGGGGAGAAATTCATGGCTCTTTTCTTGCCCAAGAAGCAAAATGCGAATTCCCATGCAGGGTGGTTTGTCCATACCCGAATTTGGACAGCCATACCTCCCATTCCCCAAGGCATTAACTACCTCAACCAACTCTTGGGAGAAATCAATGATTGGGTACAAAAGTCAACATGGGTAGTTGAGGGTTTGATGGGTTCTCTCATTGACACTTGGCTTGACCTGATTGGCTCAAGGGTTTGAATGTTTTCCCTCCCAATTCCTTGTGAAATCATGCCCCCATCTCTTTGTTGCATTGCATAGCTAGTTGTGGGTATTTTTATTAAAATGCATATTACTTGATATTTGAATTTCCAATGTGCATTGCTAGCACGCAAATCATATGCATCACTAAATCGATGGCGGGGCCTTGCCCTTGAGCTCCTCACCATGATTTCATAACAATATTACATCATTTATAATGTTAATGCCATGGGGTCAAACTGGGGACATTACAGTCGATGATTTTGCAAAGTTGACCCCATGTGCAAAAATTGCACAGTCCCTTACTAAGCAAAAACTTAGTTTCCAAAATGGACCTAGAGGATGACACCTAGGCCATGGGATCGGAGGAGAGGGGAACCCCTAGCACTATCCTGATGTCTTGAATCCAACGGAGTTGATGGTTTGTCGATCCAAGCCATGATCCTCATTGTATGGCTCGTTCCATCTCGCATCGAAAAGGCCTTCAGGGACACCATTTGGATAACTACTGGGACCATAGAATTCAAACTGTGAAACAAAAATGGGTTCCAGCAAGTCATGCATGTGTGTCTAGGAAGGTTCTACGTGGGAACTCTAGCTATAAGTCCCCGATCGATGATTTTACAAAGTTTACCCCCATGTGCAAAAATTGCACACTCCCTTACTGAGCAACATCCTAGTTTCCAAAATGGAACTAGAAGATGACACTTGGGCCATGGGACCGAAGGAGAGGGGCACCCCTAACACTATCCCAATGTCTTGAATCCAATGGAGTCGCTGGTTTTTCGATTTGAGACACGGTCGTCATTCTATGGCTCATTCCATATCGCATTTAAAAGGTCTTCAGGGACACCATTTGGATACCTACCGGGGCCATAGAATTCCATCCATGCAACAAAACCGGGTTCTGGGAATTCATGCATGTGTGTCTAGGAAGGTTCTAGCTGGGAATGCTAGCCATAAGTCCCGGTCGATGAATGTTCCGAAATTGAATGTTGTAATTTTTGGAAAGTGTGTTTAGGGTAGACCAACATGAGAGCATTGTCCATAAACTCTCATGCAAACTTTTTATGAATTTGACCTTTTAATGCAAAATCTTCTTTGCCTCTTAATGAGAAAAACCCTAGTTGGATATGGGTTCAAATAAGATGTTTTTTACTCCACATATGGGTACTCATGCCTTGGCCATGATCATAGAAGGGAAACAATAGACTTAGGTCCTTGACCATGCTTAGAGGAGTGAACCAACAACCTTAGGCCCTAAAGATAACTTCTTAGGCTCAACCTTCATGAATGTGTCATTGGACCTCCACAAAGGAAAATGAATGCATTGTGGGGCCTTAGCCATCATCAAGTGATGAAACAAGTGAATTATGATCATATTAAATTTTCTAAAGCTTAAGGGCATTGGAAAAGTCCTTTAACTAGAAAATGAGAACTTTGTAGGGGGTATTTAATATCTAACTTGGACACAAGTTCCATTAGTAGGTTTTGTGCACTATAAATAAGTGTTGGGGAATAAACATGGTTGGGGGGACAATGGATTTAATTCCAAACTTAACATTCTTGAGCTCAAACACAATGACATAATCCCTCTCATCGGAGTATTTGGAATTCAAGTTGAATATGGACACCATGATCAAGTCTTGGGCGTCTTGGATAAGTCTCAAGCCCTTAACTCTACTTGGGGGAGGGAAACAAGAGCATAAAGTATTAAACCTTCCTTCTCATTCTCAAGGATTCTTTAATGAGTATTAGGTCTTCAGTAGCATGGATGGGTATTGAACCCTTTACAATAGTTGAGATGGAAACAATATCCTCTCATGCTAAACCTTGCTTCTTAGGATCAAGCACCATGTACAAGGAGTTGAACCACATGTGTATGTTAATTATCACTTGCAAGAGTGATATGGGTGCCATGACTACATTACTAGTGAACCAAGAGTGGGTCTCTAGGTCTACCAAGGTTAAGGGAGGACTACAAGGGTTTTGTTTCCTAACTGCTACTTCTCAAATTCAATATCCACGAAACACACCTAGAATCAATACAATATTTGTCAAAGATGCATTAAGGGGCTTAGAATATAAATTATGGTTTCTTGGACTCTTGTGCATATTTGTAGCTCAATGGTTTAGATACAAGTGTATGCACATGAATATATGAAGTTTTTTTGGCATGCATATATTAGATTTAGGTTTCTAGGTTTCATGGTGATGGCGACAATGACCATGGGGATAGTGATAATGAGCATGGAGATTTTGATGGTTGGATACTTACTGGGGGCATAGAATTCCTACTGTGGAACAAAAATGCGTTACAGGCATGAGCAACTCCTCAAAGTGTCCTTGAATGGCCCTGGGGTGACGAACCAAGGTGCCTGCAGCACCCAAACCATGGCTCTGATCGCGAATACGTCAATTCCGGTGGATCCGAAATGACGGTTTTCAGCTAGGGGACCCCCCACATCGTGCCTCAAAGTCTCAAAAACGATGTTATTGTGCCATCTCTGGAGCTAGGGTTTTGCTCAGTGAAGGCCATGGCAATCTTGCTCAAGGGGGTCATTTCTCATCCGAAGGCTCCCGAGCGTGCATGTCCATCGTGAACACGTCCACAATGGACACGTGCACATGTGGGAGATGACCGAACCTCGTTCCATTTGCCGGTTTGGGTTCTGTGCCCCTGGAGAAATTCCTCAAAGTGTCCGTGAATGGCCCCAGGGTGCCCGACCAAAATGCCCGAAGCAATAAAACTGTGACTCCGATCATGAATCTATCGATACCGATGGATTCGGGGCACTAGGTTCCAACTAGGTGACCCCCCCACACCGTGCCTCGAAGTCTCATAAATGGTGTTATTGTGCCATCTCTGGAGCTAGGGTTTTGCTCAGTGAAGGCCATGCCAATCTTGCTCAAGGGGTCAATTTCTCGTCTGAAGGCTTCAGGGCATGTGTGGCCACCATGGAAACGTACGCAATGGCTATATGCATGTGTGGGAGATGACAGAACCCAAGTTTGCTTGCCAGTTTGGGTTCTATGCCCCCGGAGCAAATCCTCAAAGTGTCCTCTAATGGCCCCGGGGTGCCGGACCAAGATGCCCGCAACACCCAAAACGTAGCTCTGATCGCGAATCCATTGATTCCGGTGGATCCAGGACATTGAGTTTCAACTATGGGACCCCCCACAACGTGCCACCAACCCCCAGAAACGGTGTTATTGTTCCATCTCCGGAGCTAGGGTTTTGCTCAGTGAAGGCCATGCCAATCTTGCTCAACCGGGCCATTTCTCATCTGAAGGCTCCCAGGAGTGTGTGGCCACCGTGGACACATTCGAAATGACCATTTGCACATGTAGGAGATGACAGAACTCAGGTCCGCTCGCAGGTTTGGGTTCCGTGCCCCCGAAGAAAATCCTCAAAGTGTCCTTGAATGGCCCCGGGGTGCTAGACCAAGATTCCCACAGCACCGAAACCATAGCACCGATTGCAAATCCATCAATTTTGATGGATCCGGGATGTCGGGTTTCAGCTAGGGGCCCCCCCACAATGTGCCGCCAATCCCCGCAAATGGCATTATTGTGCCATCTCTAAAGCTAGGGTTTTGCTTAGTGAAGGACATGCCAATCTTGCTCAAGGGGTCCAATTCTTGTCTAAATGCTTCCGGGCGTGCGTGGACATGTCTGCAATGGAAATATGCATGTGTACGAGATGACGAAACCCAGGTCCGCTCATCGGTTTGGGTCCCGTGCCCCCAGAGCAAATCCTCAAAGTGTCCCTAAATGGCCCCGAGGTGCTGGATCAAGATGCCCGCACCACCCAAACTGTGGCTCCGATCACAAATACATCAATTTTGATGGATCTAGAACGTCGAGTTTCAGCTATCCCCCCCCCACAGCGTGCCGCCAACCCCTGAAAACGGTGTTATTGTGCCATCTCTGGAGCTTGGGTTTTGTTGAGTGAAGGCCATGCCAATCTTACTCAAGGGGGTCATTTCTCATATGAAGGCTCCCGAGCATGCTTGGAAACCGTGGAAATGTCCTCAATGTCCATACACACGTGTGGGAGATAACAGAACCCAGGTCCACTCGTCGGTTTGGGTTCCATGCCCCCAGAGCAAATCCTCAAAGTGTCCCTAAATGGCCCCGGGGTGCCGTACCAAGATGCCCACAGCACCCAAACCATGGCTCTGATCGCCAATCCTTCGATTCTGATGGATCCAGGACGCTGGGTTTTAGCTAGGGGACCCTCCACAACATGCCTCCAACCCCCGGAAATGGTTCTATTGTGCCATCTCTAGAGCTAGGATTTTGCTCAGTGAACCCTAGCTCCTTCACTGAGAAAAACCCTAGCTCCGGAGATGGCACAATAACACCATTTACTGGGGTTGGAGGCACATTGTGGGGGGAGGGGCTAGCTGAAACCTGGCATCCTGGATCCATTAGAATCGACATATTCATGAACAGATCCATGGTTTGGGTGTTGCGGGCATTTTGGTCCGGCACCCTGGGGTCATTCAGGGACACTTTAAGGATTTGCTCCGGGGGCACGAAACCCAAATCGGCAAGAAGACCTCAGTTCCGTCATATCCCAAACATGTGTATGGCCATTGTGGATGTTTCCACGGTGGCCACGCACGCTCGTGAGCCTTTGGATCGTAAATGACTCCCTTGAGCAATATTCGAAAGGCCTTCACTGAGAAAAACCCCATCTCTATAGATGGCACAATAGCACCGTTTCTGAGACTTCGAGGCACGGTGTCGGATGTCCCCTAGCTGGAACCCGACGTCCAGGATCCATCAGAATCAACGGATTCGCGATCTGAGCCACGGTTTGGGTGTTGCTAGCATCTTGGTCGGGCGCCCCAGAGCCATTCAAGGACACTTTGAGGAATTGCTCCAGGGGCACAGAACCCAAACCGATGAGCGGAACAAGGTTCTGTCAACTCCCACATGTGCACATGTCCATTGTGGATTTGTTCACGATGGCCATGCACGCTCGGGAGCCTTCAGATGAGAAATGACCCCCTTGAGAAAGATTTTCATGGCCTTCACTGAGAAAAACCCTAGATCTAGGATGGCACAGTAACACCATTTTCAAGACTTTGAGGCATGCTGTGGGGGGGCCCTAGCTGAAACTCAACATCCCGGATCCATCGGAATCGATGGATTAGCGATCCAAGCCACGGTTTGGATTCTGCGGGCATCTTGGTCTGGCCCCTGGAGCCATTTAGGGACACTTCAAGGATTTCCTCTGTACAGTTGGTGGAGGCAAAGATGTCGGAAATTGCTATGGTTCAGCAGTGCTTCATCCATGGAATGGGTAGAATTGGAAAGATCAGGTATGTCTGTTTTTCTGCAAATTTAGTTATTTTATGTTTATATTTCCCTTTAAACAAAATCGATCTTAGAAACAAGTGAATAGCAGCTACAAGTTTATTTTTATTTGTGTTTGAAAAAAATGATTGATCCTAGTTCTTAGATTTATACAAAAAATAAAGAAATACTCTTTATGAACATCTTCAACCGTGCTAGTTTTACTCTGTATGCTCCCGTTTTGGTCGGAAAAAGCCCAAAATGTTGGCTATACTAGCGCCCTCTAAAACTGTTTTTGTTACAGCAAAATAGTTGTTATCTCAAAAACTGCAAGATCCTTATCTTGTGATACTTGTGTGCAAGCATTATATTATCCATGGCATAATGCATGCGATGGTTATCAGTTCGAGCAAGTAATCCATTCCTCCGCTGCCATATGTGTTAACCGATCCACCAAGTAATCGATTTACAAATGCATTTATTCTTTGTCATGTTTCAACAATCTTGGAGGAATGTTAGTTTATGGATGGTAGAAAGACATTAAATGTGCCTATGTGTCATTATATTTTCATTTATAGAGAACACGCCCTTCATTATCCACTTCACTGAGCAAAACCCTAGCTCCAGAGATGGCACAATAAAACCATTTTTGGGGGTTGGATGAATGTTGTGGGCGGGGGGGGGGGGGTGGCTAGCTGAAACCCGGTATCTCGGATCTATTGGAATCGATGAATTCACAATCGGAGCCACGGTTTGGGCGTTGTGGGCATTTTGGTCTGGCACCCCGGGGCCATTCAGGGACACTTTGAGGATTTTCTCCGGGGTCACGGAAACCAAAACGGAGAGCAGACCTGGGTTCGATCATCTCCCACATGTGGGTATGGCCATTGTGGATGTGTCCATGGTGGCCATGCACGCCCAGGATCCTTCGGTCGAGAAATGACCCCCTTGAGCAATATTGGAATGGCCTTCACTGAGCAAAAACCTAGCTCCATAGATGGCACAATAGCACTATTTCCATGGGTTGGATGAACATTGTGGGGGGCGGCTAGCTGAAACCTGACATCCTGGATCCATCGGAATCGACGGATTCACGATCGGAGCCACGGTTTGGGTGTTGCGGGCATTTTGGTCCGGTACCCCGAGGCCATTCAAGGACACTTTGAGGATTTGCTCCGGGGTCATGGAACTCAAACCGACGAGCGGAACTGGGTTCCATCATCTCCCACATGTGCGTATGGCCATTGTGGACGTGTCCATGGTGGCCATGCATGTCCGGGATCCTTTAGAAGAGAAATGACCCCCTTGAGCAATATTGGAATGGCCTTCACTGAGCAAAACCCTAGATCTAGAGATGGCACAATAGAACCATTTTTGGGGGTTGGAGGAACATTGTGGGTGGGCCCTAACTGAAACCCAATGTCCCGTATCCATCAGAATCGACGGATCACGATCGGAGCCACGGTTTGGGTGCTACAGGAATTTTGGTCCAGCACCGCGGGGCCATTCAGGGACACTTTGAGGATTTGCTCTGGGGTCACGAAACCCAAAATGACGAGCGGACCTGGGTTCTGTCATCTCCCACATGTGAGTAAAGGATCTTTCAAACTACTATATATGACATTTTCTAGGGTTTTTTGGCTCCCAAGTGTTGATACATATGAAAAATGGCTAGGTAAATGTTGCTAATGCAATTAAATGAGGGTTGTGCTTCCTCAAATCCCTAGGGGCACACCTCACACAAGAGGTCATACACTTATAACCAAATTGTGATGCTCCCTAAGCTATTGAGACAATATGTGAGCCATTATAGAGTAACAACTTTGACCTCCCAATGTTATGTAAACACATAATAAAGTGTTTTACCATAAGTCAATTAGAGAGGATATGGCATAACACTGGTACCAACTGGATGTCCCCATTTTTATATGCCATATGGAAAGGTAGGCTAAGTAGATTGAAGGTAGACTAGGGGTATCTTTAGGACCAAGAATGATGTGTCAAATCACAACACATCTAGGATCAAGGGATATTTGGCCTCCATATGAGCATATTCAAATATGATTAGGAGGTTATGGACACCAAGTGTTGGTGTTGAAGGCCTAGATATGACTGTGAATATTTATCTTATTGGTGAGGATATGGTCACCATTTGGAGGTTTTGAACAAGAGAAAGAGAGGAGCTTTCAAAAAAACAAATAGGACATGTCTTAGGGTTCTTTGTCTTCCAAGTGTTGATACATACTTCATTAGGATATTTTGAGAACCATTTATGGATATGAGGGCCTTGTACATGGTTGGTAGGAGGACTGCAAACCTTAAAAAAAATAAAGCTTCTAAGGGAAGGGAAACTTGAGGTTTCGAACTTACAGGTGTATTAATTACATAGGTTCACAACAATGAAATAGGCCTCAAATGACAAGGATATGTTTAGCCTCCAATAAATGATATGGGTGAAACTAGGAGTATTTTAGCACTCAATATGGGTTTTATGGCACTAAACATGGTCAAACGATGAAACCTTCACCTTGGGACCAATGAATTGGAGTGGTTGGTGTAAAACATCAATGTATTGTAATAGTAACTTAATCATAACTCAAAAATCAAATAAACGATATAAGATAACAATATCAAATAAAATATCTAACATTAATAACATTAATCATGCATGAATAAACAATCACATGGCTATACTATGTACGTAAATCAATTAGGCCTTCTGGATCCTCTCCGTTTTTTATTGTCTCGAACAACCTCTTGTGCTCTGCATGAGGTAATAACTAGTGTACCTTGTTTGATGTCTTTGTTGACATTGTTTGCAGTTGGATGTTTGTACCAAGGATCAAGTGCGTAAAGTGATACACCCATGAACCTGGTGTATAGTCCGTGTATGTGTAGCCATTGCTCTTTGGTCCCTTTCCATCTACTGTAAGATATCCCCCTTGAACAACCATCGATCCAATCGTAAAGGTAATGCCTTCACTATCGGTTAATGATGTGAGGAGGGTTTTCTCCCTCTGGATGCATCATGCCAACCAATAATTCGTCCCAATTGAACTGTCTGTTGGGGCGACAACTCGTAGATGTGTCCTACAAAAATGCATTTTACGGTCATATTCCAACAAGTAGTGGTTTGATAACTTGGATAATTACAAAAACAAGGAGGGAATTGGGATATGCATGTAGAAATGTTTACTTGGCTATACAAGATCAGATATATGATCATATTCATTCAAAATAAAGGACTAGCCTTACTCTAATTGGATTGTTTCAACAACTACAAGTCATACTTGATCCCATTCATCAACCCAATCCATTGATTCACACTCATCCCACACACAATTGCTGCAAGGCCCACAAAAGAAAGCAAGTTTTCACATCCATATTTCAAATAAGGGGTTGTTTGAGCTTCGAACCGAATGAAATCCACGAGTGCCTTGCACAATACTACAACTATAAGAGCGCGATCGATTTATATCAACCACATGCCAGAAATTTCTGACAACATATCCTCTACCCGTTGGTCTGTGTTGCTCTGTGGTTCGATCTAACATTTTGCAGAGCACCATCGAACTATGGATTCTGCATCCCGAATATGAGGGTTTGTCATGCACCTCATCTCCTACATTCGTAGGGCAGTTTTAAGACATGCTACAGCCCCATCATGCTCTCCCTTTCCATGCCCGGTCTCAAAATAGTTCCATATATGTAGCACATCATAAGTCTTGTGCAAAATACTCAACCACTGGAATACACGTGCATTTTTGAACTGGCCTACACAACCATCTAACCATATCCAATGCTGATCCATCTGTATACCTCTCTCCTTCAGTTGATCATAGAAAATTCTGAAGCAATGCTGCACATAATGCAGGTCGTGGCACCTATCGTCATTGATATAGAAGTTGGTCTTTTTCAATATTATCCTCATGACGTTGCTGCTCTCTAACGCATGCCTATACATGATATGGACAATTATGCTAACTTGGTCTGAATGGTAGTATTGAATTTGAATCTCATTCTGTGGCTGCTGGGTGTATTTTTCAGCAAACTCCACAATCGACAATATTGTGCCATTGGGAAAGGTGTCCCTACACTATTTGTACCGTTCATCCTGCCATCATGCTACATGGACATGTTGTACATACTGCTCCGTCTTTTGGTAGAATTCCTTCATGAAATCACAAATTTGTACCTGGTGCCACAAAACCAAGGGCATTAATACAATGTGACATTTGCAATATAAATATATATGTACAAATTCAACATGTACAGTATGAAAGTATGCAAAATTAGATTACCTGTGACTCCACCAATGCAATTTTTTTGCTTTACTTCGCACTATCTGCTTGATATGTTATGTACTTGAAGCTCTTCCTTTCTACTAATATCCTCCCAAATTCATGCTCCTCAGTTTCATGGATGCAACAACTCAATAATGAAAATCCACTGCACCCGGAACATGTCCCATATAAACATGATCTTTTATAATATTTTTGTCCTTCAGGTCTTGGACACATTATGCTATGTATAAATTCTCTGGATGCATTTGGTGGTTGTAATGATGGGCATTCCTGCACAATGTTAGTATGCATATCACAAAATATATGTCTATATGTATCATAATAGTACTCAAATTCTACATGGTATCTACAGCAACATGTGTTGCGATCAATGCAAATTTTAACATACCAGGATTTGAATTTTTCAAAGGACCTTTGGCCCAAGTTCAATTGTGTGTGCTCATTCTTGAACCTCACGTAGAGTTTTGTTTGTGTTGTTTCAAGGAAGTGCTTGACATGGGGTTCACACCCTTTAACGCCTTTTCTCAACTATAACACATCCCTTTGATTCGATGACAACCTAGTGTTATCTTGCCAAAACTTTTGTACTAGTTCTTTAACAGCATCAATAAGCTTCATGTCTGAATGAGGTAACCTACCAACAAAGGCCCAACAATCTTTTTGGCCTAGTGTCTCAAGTTTTTCTCTAATAGAATAATACTTTTGAAGAGTCTTTCTATCTACTTTAAATAGTTTACATGTGTGTGATAGCAGGCGACGTTGACTTGTGGATTTGTCTACGATCGATTCCGACAGTACATGACAGGACGCATTAAAATATTTTGTAAGAGAAGTTTTTCCAATCAAATTAAATGCAGATTGTAGATTTCTAACAACATGATCGTTGGCCTTTGAACTTCTAACTACATTTATGCCCAAAATTCTCCTAACATGAGCTAGACAATGTGATTTTAACAAAGCTAGAAACAATTGACATTTTGCTGCATCGGTTTTGGATTCAAAAAATTCTTTCATTATTCCATTACAATGGAAATCAATAGTGCATTTGGGCAACTTACCTTCAAGTCCTGAAAATGAACTTTCATCCACATGAATACGTCTAGGAGTTCTTCGTCATACGCTTAATAGTCAAGGCAAGGGTGTCAGAAAGGAAGTACGAGTCTCGTCACCGGTTTGTTGTGGCCCTTCGTTCACAATTTTCTCCTGCAAGGGAGTGTGTTCGACATGTGTGTGCTCTTCTTGGGGAGGTTTCCAATTAACAACCTGTTCAACATCCATCCCTTCATACTTGACATCGAGCAAGATTTGATTGACTCCAACCGCTTCGTCGTTGCTTGTTGATGGATCTAAGGCACTAACATCTTGACGTCTACGGTTTTCCATGTACAACCTGGTCTTTTCTCTTATCTCATGGGCCTTTTTAGGGGGCGGCTCCTTCCTTATAGACTTTCTTTTATTATTACATTTGTTTCCCCTATTCAATATGTTTTTTAACCAAACAAAAATATCACCCCTGCAAGAATGAACAACAAATAAGATATTAAAACTCGATGTGCATGATTATTAAAACTTGTTGTAGCAATTGATTATGTACAACAACATCTAGCGAGAATGTTTTCATATAATCTTAAAAGCTATTGAGAATGCCATAGATATAAAAACAACATCACCTCTAGGAACTCAATTGGATGGTATTGGATGGTGGTATGGGATGTTAGTAGGAGCACATTTCCTACAAAAGGAGAAGCTCCTACTCACTTCATTTTCATGTTTTGGATGAGGGAAAATAGCCCCAAAATATTGCTTGAGTTTGATTCTTTAGGTGTTTGTGTGAGTTGTTGTACTGAAGTCATGAGGAATTCAACAAATGTTTGTGTAATAGATGGAGTTATGTGATTATGAAAGCTTATTGGTGGTGATGCAAGCAAGTTTTTTTTTATTATCTTCATGAAAGGTTCAAAGCATTGCTTGGTGCATGTTGTAGTATTTTTGTGGTAAGATGTTTTTATTGTCTATGTTGAAGATTAAGAAGACTAAAATACATCTATCATACAACTCATGAAGAAAAACTAAAATAGATACAATTCAAACAAAGTGAATGAAGACTAAAATACATTTAACAAGAGGAATAGGTCACCATACCTCAAGGATTATGATTGCTCTTTGCTT